>JAEMOT010000739.1:157898-183809 GCA_019297695.1 Apostasia ramifera
CGCGCGAGCAGAGAGCGTCGGGCGGAACTGCACCAGGGCGTCGGGTGGAGCCGCTGAGGCGCGTCAGCGTAACAGGCGGTAGGCGCGATCGCGCCGTCGGTGACGTCGAGGCACAACGACGCATCCACGTCAGATCGGTGTCGGCGAACTTGGCGCAGGAACGCAGGCTAGTAGGCGAAGTGGATGAGGAGTTGAGGTGAATCCTGGAAGGTGCAAGATGAATGGAATCGAGTCCGAAGTGAAGAGCTGGGGCGGGTGGAATTTAGGGATTCTCACCCAAGGCCCAAACCCTTCCCTATCCGGGATATCGATTCATTCCAGAATCAGATAATCTTAAAGGAAAACACAACTCAGATTTATTCAGCATTAAGAAAATAAGAGTAACATGGAGGCGTTTATATAGGCCTCCATACAGACTGATTCAATAAAGAAGAATACATAATGTAATAAATTTCTCACACAAACGAGGAAATACTAGATAACATGCCTAAAATAATGATCACTGAAATAGAAACAACTAATACAAAATAAATGCGAGAAATAAAATCATCCCAAAATGAAATCTTCAATAAATCAGAATGAATAGGAGATTTTCAATCCATCGAGTCAGCGATCCGCAGCATCCATCTTTCCAAATCTGTCCTAATAGTCAATCAATCCAGATCGAAGCAGCATGGCTATATCTCGGCCGTCGACGGTAAACACTGTTAGGAATGAATCGACGGTCGATCGTGGTGTCCCCACCACTTCTTTTGCAATTTTATCACAAGTTTTTTCTAAATAATAACCCAATATAAATATTTCTTTTTTTCTGTTAACTTCTCCATTAAACCTTCTAACAAATGAATAACTTTCATAGTAAACTTTCCTTTAAAATTAGTATAATTTTGTACATTACCTTTATTCATATAAATAGGAATCAATGTACTCTTTCTTCATCTATTTGACATCTTTTTAATCTTCAAAATAATATTAAATAACTTAGTAAGCAAATAAACTTCATTTCTTATATATTTTCAAACATCTATTGAGACATCATCTAACCCTACTACTTTTCTACATTCCATCCTCTTTAAAGCCTCCTAAACGTCAGCTTCACCAATACGTTGGATGCAAAAGCAATTTCTACTTTCTTTTTGAATGCTGAGTTCAATAAGATTAATTATATTATCATAACGTTCATTGAAAAACTTTTGAAAGTAACTCATCCATTTATATTGGTTATCTTCTTCCTTAAAAATGTTTGATCTTCATCATTGATGTATTTTACTTGAATCAATCTAATTTTTTTATCTCTTGTCGTGGCAATCTTGTATAGTTTTTCTTCTTTTTTAACAGTCTAGCTTCTTATACAAATCCTCAAGTCACATTGTTTATATTACAAACTATTTTTTCAAACTTTTGTTAACCACTTTACATTTCTCTTAATTGAAAATGTGAGGCAACGCCAATCTTATTATTATTATTATTATTATTAAATGTGGGACAAAGCCAATTTTAAAAAGCTTTGTAGTAGTGCCAAAGCATGGGGGAACATCACGTGCTTCCCGCTAAAAGAATTTTCTTTTAATAACATTCAGTGCCTGGTCAATCAACTAGTTGACCAGCACAAGGTAACCATCAAAAATAACTGTTTCTGCCACTAGTCTACTACCACTACTGGTCGACGAGCAAAAATATACTATTCTGCAACTGGTCGACCACCACAACTGGTTGACTAGTAAAGATACATTGTTCTGCCACAGGTTGACCACTAAACACTCAATCAAATTTTTAAAGTGAGTAAAACGAATCCAAATCAGCTCAAAATTGAAGCAACTCATCTCAAAATACAATCTTAGTGCTCAATGACTCATATTGACCCAAATATTACAATAAATTAATATGATTTTTAAAAAGATGACATTGACAGTAATGAAAAATTTTACAATAAAATAATTTTAGTTTGTTCAAATATTTCATAGTAAAAAAAATCATTCTTCATAATTATAAAGAATTTTTTGGAGTACTCTTCTTTTTCTAGGCTGTTATCCTTAAACTTATCCACAAAATTATACTATTAATTTTCTGACTCGGTAGTAAACTAATCTTGTAAATTAGTAATCATGTAATGAGTCACAACAGATAAGTAGCTTCTATAATATCCTATTATTCACCATGTGGTGAAGAAAACTGATTCAGATACTACAATTGATGCTTGTGCTGCTAAAACTATCTCGAGCCAAGGCAGATAGAATGGGGTACTATTTTCATGAGCCTTTCCACCATTCTAACAGGTTTATATCATCATCAAATCTTTCTGCGAGGTGTAAGTAAAACTATAGCTCATTCAAATTTGCAGAGGTTTGAGTCTGTCGTAGATTACTCATCGGCAGATGTTTTTCCCTTGTTCAAAGCAAGCTGCCAACCTAAGAACGTTAAAAATGTCAGGCTTCTTAAGTGCTCATGTTTATGTCTTTATACGTCCAACACTCTTACTCACAACATGTTCACTGCAATTAAGAGAATAAATTTTGAAGAGATAAAAATTGATGTCTTTTCAACATCAGTATCACTATCTAAGAAATTAAAATATTGTGTATAAAAAACTTCAATGGCTTCGCTCCCTTGACGGGGATCAAGCATGGTAGCTATAGAATATAAGAGGGGTATTTCTCTAAATATTTTTAAAATTTATGTTCCATATCAGTGACAAAAGATTTAAGAATCAAAACTGATTTAAACTCTAAAATTTTTTGAAATATTTGAAAAATGTAAGGTAAACAAATAGGCGAAGTCGGATAATAACAATTTGAAAAACTTTCAGTAGCCTCTTCAAAATTTGATAATAACAACCAAGCCTTAATTCCACCAAAATTTGATAATAACTTAAAAAAAAATTAAAAAAATCTAATTATAGGAACACAATTGAAGATCATGGTTAATTGTATACGAATTATAAAAAATAGTAAGTAAATTCTCATATGGTAAAACCGATTCGATTAAATTATAGAGAGAATTCCATATAGTTTCAATAGGCACAGAAAATTTTATGCAAGCTTCCCCTGCACTTGTACAAACACGTCTTCATTTATGTCAAACATTTGAATTAAACCGAATTTACTTAGTAATATGTTTAATTTTATCAATAATGAAATGCTCAATATTAAAAGCAATAGAAACACAAGTTTATGATATGGCATACACATCTAATATGAAAAAGAGATTCGTAAAAAGGTCTTAAAATTGCTATAAAAAATAGACTACAAAAGTGTTATTTGAAGCATTATTTAAATTAATAGAAAAACTTTATTTTCTATGCCATAAAGTTTAAAAATATTTTAAATATAAGAAAAAATAGTGGAACCGGTGTGTGCTTTATCGAATAGATCTAATGACAAGATACGTTTCTACATTCCTCATTGTATGTAAATTTAATGACAAGTAACAACCAGGTAACTCGTCTCATTAATGTTATTCCAGACTAACCTTACAAGTAACATTTGTGAGATGCTAAATGAGAGATTTTTATATTCTTCATACATTAACATATAATCTTCTTTTGAGTATGTACATAAAAATCTAATTGTATTGAGGTTGTAAATGCTAAAAAATATAATCTAAGAAAGCCTCCTTTTCACATATTGTGAAGAATTGTTCAGTTTGAACAATGAATCGAACTAAGCCTTGATGTGCCTTATCATTTCTAGACGACCATGGCATAAATCCACTCTATAGATTCAATTATGCTCGGTTTTCCTCAATAATAGTGAGTTGATAAATTTTTTCATTAAGTTTATAAACTCTAACTAAGTGCTTCTTAAATATACCTGTCTCATCACTCGTACCACCCTATTTATACTAGTACTGATTTCTATAATTTTTGCAAATAATATACTCGGGTCTCTCCGAATTACTATTAGGTTTGACTTGTAATTCAAAATATTCCTATATCTTACTGCACTTCGCTGAGACTTATTGGGGATGCTGAAGATTGAGTTGACAAGCTAGTGTCGATGCCAGCATCTCCACTAGTCTCAAGGTTAGGATCATATTGTTTAGATAGATTGAGATCAGGTTTTAAAATTTTGTCAAAATTCTCACCGAGAAGGGAAAGACGATCGCGTTCCGGAACGTAATCCGGATCCGCCTTCCGCTGGCAACTAAAGGAAGAACTGGCAGTGAATCGGCGTCGAGAAGTAATCAAAATACTAAATATGTTCGTAGAATTTTTTCCCACTACTTAAGTTCTAAAACTTTATTCTTAAAGATACATCTATTCTCATTCTTTAGATTTTACTATCAAATCCGAGGGCACTGTTTCGACTTATTATTCTTTTTTTAATTTTTTATATTTAAATTTAAGATCATTAATCGATGTTGAGTAGTCAAATATTCACTTGAAATGACCTTACAATTTTTACAATCAAAGCAATCATATTTTCTTATAAAAAAATAATTAATCTGTGTTCTTCAAAACTCATTTTTATAAATGATAATATATTTATCTTTTTTCTTGAATAAAATATTAATAATCATGAAATTATAAGCTAACAAAAATATTAAAATAATTTTATTGTCCTCATTAATCTTTTCCAAAATCATGCACACCATAAATGCTCTTAAATTCTTCAACAATACTTCTAACATGTCCATTTAGATCTCCTCAGATAAATATTCTTTCCTCTGAGATAACCCTTGTATTAACATTTCCAAGTCATATGAACATGTCACAATTTTTCTTTTATACTTACATCCAAATCTACTTAATAGACATACACTCTTACAATATTAACCCATTTTATTACTACAATTTGTAAAACTATAATTCATTCATACTTCTTTTAACTTTCATTGCATAATCTTTCAAACTGTTGTGTAAAATTATACCTTCATTTTTAATTTTATGTTTTCAAGAGTACCAAAGTATGAACCTAAACTATCAACTTCTTTAGCTTTTTCTCTTATCTATTTTGTTTTCTTAAGGCACAAAATATTAATCTTTACATAAATCATAATAGCTATTGATTTCATTAACTTGCATGTCAAGGTGTCTATATTCTAACTTTTTAATCTAATTCTAATGACTTGTACTAGCTTTTTATTCGCATTCATCCATGATGTGAGATTGTTCACTTATCATTAAACTCAGTCCCTGATGCAACGACCCTTGCATACTTTTCACTGTATTCAGGCAATAGAGTGCATCGATTCTAAAGAATATCCTAGCTTTAGTACATTTTTTTTAAAAAATTATATGTTTATTTGATAAATTTTTCACTAGCTATCGACTGCATAATGCAGCCCTCTGCATTTTTCATTTGAGACTTGAGACTTAACAACGATGCATTTCACAGGCTTCTTTTAGCCCAGTAATATATCATCCAAGTCCAACTGGATGAGAATAACTCTTATCTTGACTTGACAAAGAACAGATCTAGTGTTTCCATCTAACATCTACATATCTTACCACATGATGGCCAGTGTTTTTGAAAAACTTAATCAAGGAAAATGAAATGTTGAAATAATAAGCAATGCAAGTGTTTATAAATATGAGACACCATAACAATCAAATAATAATAAAAGTAAACAACTAGAAAAATAAAGAAAAAAATAGATGAAATTTACTTGAAAAAAAAACCACACAAGAGCAGCGGAAGTCCTTCAATAACATCAAAGAAGATGTGGGAAGAATTAGCTGATGGATAATGGGATCTAACAATCAATTCCATAGTGAAGGCTTTTTTTGAAAGAATTACATAGTGACATTCTTAGGGCGTAAGTTTAGTTGCAAATTTTATGCATTTGTTCAATAATAACCCTAGTGCAACTATCACTTTTGTACTCTTCCCACATGTTGCTTCCTGAAGTCAAAGATCTAGACGAAAAATTAAAATAAAAACCTTTAGGGCTTGTTTGGTTGGAGGATAAATTTGGGTAAGAAAAGGGAAAATATTTTATTTTATAGAGTTGATGGGAAAGAAATTTATTTTAATATTAGGAGGTGTGTAGGATGTGAAATAAAGTTGATTTTAAGGTTAAAATTTGTGTTGGATGTGAAATAAAGTTGATTTTTAAGGTTGAAATTTGTATTGGATATGAAATAAAGTTTTTAAAATTTATAATAAATTTAAAATATTATTATTTTATTTCTTTGCCCATTTTTGGATTCATGCCAAACATGCCCTTAAGAAACATTTTCAAGACCTTCTCGAAAATTAAGTTTTTCAATAACAATTTATGACTACTTTAGAGCAACTTTGTTTGAAACTAAACTTCTGACACACTACACGTGCATTTGAGAACCTTTTCAAATACCTGTAGGATGTTAAAAACTCCTTCTGATGGCCAATATTTTCAAGAACGCCTATCATAAAAAATCTTGGCCCTTCACGTTTTTGTTCTCCAATAAACTTCTCAAAGAAGAGGTTTAGTATTGTCCTCGAATAATTTAAGTCACATAACATTCTAAATAAACATACTTGAACAATATTAAAAAAACTAATCAAGAAGGTTACTGAACCATCAATATTGTTTACAACCAAATTCTAATATATGTATGTAAAGTGTAAGTTTTCTTATATGAATCAAAGCTAGAAACATTTTACCGACGTGGTTATTTAACCTTAAGTATGAACTTCAATATTAGGCAAACAATAAGCAAAAATGGGAGTAATAAAACAACAACAATAACAACCAAGCCTTTATCCTACTAAATGTGGTAAGCTATGTGAATTCTTTATTTTTATTGTACTCTATCATATAATAACTCCTTATTTAGCTCCAACCGAAATGTTGTAATGTTGGAAAATATGTTTGTCAAAGCAAATACCTGGAAATGGCATAAACACAGCACCAACCGAAAGATTTTCAGACCCATATCTTAGGCCCATAACACCATAATCTTCCGCCGATATCCTATTAATGCATCCAAAAACTAAAAGTAAATACATCAATGGTAAATGCAGCTATTTTCCAAGTGCATAGTCAAGTTGCCAAAAATCTTGATAGTTCTAATATGAGATGGGATGACTCAAATGTATGGATCACCATACCTACATGGAAATCTAGGAGACGACTTCACAAAATATTGCATGTTACAGAAGGAGATAATCTAAGAACACCAAACAACCAAGGTCCAAGAAAAAAACAAGAGAACTTCCTCATCTGTAGTTTATATAATGACAATATTTGACGAGCATGAATAATAATCTAAAGGGCATTGCATTAGTATCCCAAAGATGAATGAAAAGTTTGGTCGAGAATGATATATGAAAAATCATACACGCCAATGAATTAGGTTAATTATCATTTTGTAACTAATTTTCCAAACTTGTGCTTGTTTGTAATACTACAATGAACATATGTAAAACAAGTTTCTCACGAACTTAACATTAAATGGCTAGCACATTATCAAAAAAAAAACCCATTAAATCGCTTGCAAGTATTAATGAATAATAATGACTGTACCTTCTTGGTGTCAACATTGGAAATATGCCAAAAGCCCCCAATCCAAATTTCGGATAGTACGCACACGATCTTAGGCGTAAAATGCTACACAAATTGCAAGAAGTTTGGCAAAGAATTAGCTCATGCTGAATTACAACAAATAATTCATGGCAATGATCAATAAGAAGCAATAACAACATATCTCAAAAAAACAACAGATTCTTACGGATCTTTACTAGATATAAAAAGGTCCATGAATGTGTGAGGGTCATCCAAATCCCTGAATAAGTGGAATATTTAAGCAAAGAACTAGCTCTTAACTCACTGGTAAAAAGGAAAAGGCTTAATTAAGAATGTCATTCTCATCTGATAAATAGGTATTACCTTTGCCATCGAAAAAGGGCATTTCCTTCGACATTTTCCCCAGATTTTCTATCAAGGGGACCAGACACCTGTGTACATTAAGGCTAGCAACTTTCTCCTTCCAGATCTCAACTTCTTGCTCATAATTGAAGAACGTAATATTTTCAAGGATACTGTTGCGACCAAATCCACGTGAGGGTCTTCCAAAGGCTTCAGCATGATTCTGGTGTTCAAGTACCTTGTCTTCTCGAAGTAATCCTCAAAAAGGCACTGCAACGCGAGCTTCCCGAAAAGCAAGTCATAAGCCGGAACCAGCATCCTGTTTCCAAATCAAAAGAACAGAATCCCTTCTCAACCATATCCTGGTGAATTGCAACTAAAAAATCAAAAGACGAATCAAAAAAAAAAGAAAAAGAAAAAACGAGTGAAACACAGCGGCATCGACAAGATCTTATCACATTGTCAGTAATCATTGATATTCTCGAAAAGTTACCGAAAAGACAGCAACCAAAAAGAAGCACTCTACTTTTTTTTTTGCAGTAACCAGTGAAGAAGAACATACGGACCGTGTGCGAGCTGCTAGGGGAGGGAAATCGAAGATGGGCGGCACGAGCACCATCGGCGGTGGCGGTTCCTTGTTCCAGAAGCTCCCCAGATGATTTCCCATATCTTAAAAACTCTCTGCCGTGCTCGCAGCTTGCAAGTAGAAGGGAAAAACTTGCTTCAATGGAGAAAAAAACCGCGATTTCGATCTGCAAAAAGCGCGGACGGGGAAGACCAATTCCATAGCTTGCAGCTTATTTCTCGGACTGGGCCGACATTGGGCCGAAATTGGGCCGAAAGCCCATTTTAATACTTAAAATTAAACTTTTTTAATTTTAGATTAATTTTCAAGTTAAATTTTTGCATGCATCTTTTGGATATTCATTATAGTCACTCTTTCATCCAGAGCTCTGTCCTTTATTTATTTTAGAAGTCCCCAAAATTAAGCTGTTTCGAGTTAAAGGCCTTAATCATGACTATATTTCTTCAATCTACGTACCGTAGTAATGTGAACGAAAAAGTATCATAACTAACTAATAACTATACATCGTTATGAGATAGAAGCAAGCTACTCACAAGAAAATGGCTTAAACAAATAAGTACTCTTACCTTTAATCATAGTTTTTTTTTTTTTTTTTAGAGAATTTTAATCATAATTTTTTATGAAACATGATACAATTTAGTAAAAAAAATCTCATGTTCACTCTTCTCCTTACACTACAAGTAGCATTTAGACATTTTTGGTAAACACTTGATGGAATTTATCCAACAAAGTATAACTCTGCATACCGTTAAGTTCATACAGGAAATTTTATTCCAATAAAATTCACACCAATAGAATAGTTCCTCCAACTTCATAATTATTTTATTTTTTTAAGCTCCTCACTTTTCATCAGCTTTAAATGAAACATTTAAACCCGAGACTTGAATTCTGCAAAAACTCATTTGCGATGATGTTCTCTTAATTCAGTGAAAAAAAACTTACCTTGATAGTAGAAAGTCTTAAAGTGGGATAAAAAAAAGTATAAGTACAATAAAAAATTTATAAGAATAATCAAGATCCTCGTACATAGGAAATGAATAATTCGCTGAATAAAAAGTTTATAGGAGAGAAATTGCGTAAACTTAATGTAAAAACTTGAATTCAAATTATTTCAATATGCTATTTAGTATGCCTGGCTGTTCAGCATTACAAAATAACAAATGGGGTTATAATCCAATTGAGCACATAATACTTGAAAGCTTGAAACTTGAAAAAGACACTCACGATGCAAATTGAACCCACCAACTGTGACAAATTCTGTAAGTTAACTCTCGCGCTGTCTTTCAAGAAGAACATCTTCTCTCTGTCCATCCGATTCTTTTTCCTATCAGCAGGCATGGATGCTTGCGCTTCTTCTGTTGCAAGATCGATCACAAGCTCAACAAAGAGTTACACAATGAAGGCCTACGGGACAGCTAAAATGGTAAGCCGAAAAGATGTCAATAGAAAAAACGATCCATGGCTAAATCATTTAGTGACCACGCCAGACAAATCACATATGAAAACTCATCTACACAACTCGTTGGAGATGGTGGTGGGGTGTTCTTCACGAAGGGAAAAGCAGATTCTAACCAGATTTCAGAAGAAGGAATGACTTTAGCTGATTCTGGAAACAACACGTGCAAACTGATTCAAAGGGCTGTTTCTCCTATTATACGCGACCGACTGGGACAAATAACATATGAAAATCCATCTACTCAACCCAACGAAGATGTTACTACGATCTGCTCAGCTGTCAGAGTAGCAGATTCGAAGCAAATTTCGCTGGAAGATGACAACAGAATGCAGGACAGCTTGCCCAAAACTGTGCCGTTTCAAAGGGTCATTTCTCCTATTATAAGTGACCGTTTGAGACGAACAATATATGGAAATCCATCTACTCATAGAGTGCAGTTTTATGGTAACTGCTTTTAGGGCTATTATCCGTCTCCTAAATTCTTCAGTGAATCAGGTGATCAACAATGGCAATATGTCGGATCAGGGGCTAAATCATAAAGAGTTTTCTTAGGTGGGAACTGAGACCAAAAGCACAAAACAGGGAATTGAACAGAATGATAGAGGTGGATTGAGCGCCGATCTCAATGGCTAGAGTGAAAGCCTAATTGCTCACTTCTTGGAGGAGGCATGTAGTTCTTCTATTTCTCGAAGAGCTGAGGCAGTGCCTACTAACCATTTTGCCTTCTTTTCTCTTGTAGGTACAACAAATCTCAATGGCGCATTGTAGCAACAAACATATTTTGACAGTGATTGCTGCGCTTTATCATATATGGCGTGCAAGAAATGATCGAGTTCATTAGAAACCTCACTCTTCCAAGATGGTTGTTGCTTCACAAGCAATACTTACCACTTCCAAACATTAACTTCCCTCCAATTTAGAGAACTGGGATCCCACAAGCCACCTTGGCTCAAGTAACCCATCTTCCTCACATTGGAACCCCCTCCCTCAAGTTGGATTAAAGTGAATTTTGATGGTGTGGTGAAGAATAATGGTGAGGCAAGAACATGTGTCATCATACGGGACCATGATGGCAACTTTCTTGAAGCTATAGGCATCAAGCTACACACACATGCACTCATAGTTGCCGAAAGAAAAGCTGTCACTAAAATAAAACGGCTGATAAATGGAAGCACAGGGCAGAGGGAATATAGATTGAAGACAATTCGTCCAACACCATCGCTGACATCATTAAAGCAACTAAGAAAAGGGATCCCCATGACCACCATTTCTCATTTCTCATTTCTCATTTGTACATATTTTAGAAGCCTACAGATTCTAAAGAATTACACACACATATAAAACAGACAATTTCATAGCTTCATTTGCTTGTTTTTAGAACGTCACTTAGAGTAGAGGAATATCTCTACTCAAATGAGTTTTGTAATATCTTATTAGGTAATAGGCTATTTTGTACCTTTTGATTAGGCCTGTGCATTTGGTTTAATTGATTGGTTTGGTGACCAAACCAAAAAAAGATTGAGTTCGATTTTAGATTTAATGAAACCAAACCAACCAAATTAGATTATAAATCAAACCAAACCAACCAAATAAATATCGGTTTGGTTTGGTTTGGTTCGATTAAAATCATATTTTTTATCTCAAAAATTTTCTTAATCTTCTTATAATGATATTAAATATTGATATATTAATAAGATTTAGATAATAGCTTTAATATAAGAATAATTTAGCACAATAAGTAATTTTACTTAATAACTCAATTGCATCACCAAAATAAACTAAGGGGGCGTTTGGTTCATTGTTATCTTAGTGTTATGTTATATAATTTAGATGTCATGACATTTAGATGTCATGTTTTAATTAATAATTTTATAATCTAATAGAAGATTATTTATAGATGTCATTAAACCAAACGATTGCTTTCTCTAGATAACATAACATAACATCAAGATAACATTGAACCAAATGCCTCCTAACAAAAAATTTAGAAGAAATTCAGAAGCAATTGCACAAATCATTACATCAATGTCACAGTATAATCAAAATTACATAACAAAAATTTCATCCATTTATCAAAAATGATTAATATTTTTTAAGTTTTCAGATAGTCTCCATTGTAAGAATTCATCCTAATTAATACACCTAAAAAAAATACACTATAAAAAGTTATAAATATAAAT
The DNA here is from genome assembly GCA_019297695.1 of Apostasia ramifera. Lineage (NCBI taxonomy): Eukaryota > Viridiplantae > Streptophyta > Magnoliopsida > Asparagales > Orchidaceae > Apostasia > Apostasia ramifera. The sequence goes on from JAEMOT010000739.1 coordinate 169,912, forward strand.
ATACACTATTATTTTAATAGATTCAAAGCCAATACTGTAAAACTATTATAATACAACTGAACTGATCCAACCTTAAAATCATATTTATATGTGGGTTATTTAATAATCGGTTAATTTGGTCGGTTTGGTTTCCAAACACGTGAAACCGAACCCAAACCAATTAATCGAAATACTCAAAATATCAAACCATCACCAAACCGTTAGATTCTAAACCAAACCAAACCGTTAAATTTAAACGGTTCGGTTTGATTTTTCGGTTTAAACCATAGTTTGCACCCCCCCTACTTTTGATGTACCTATTTTTTTGTTTTCAATGCAATATAGGATCATCACCTGGTGTAAGTGCTAGATTTATGGGCCTGGACACATTGCTTTCTCCAGATACCTATTAAACTAGAAGTATATATTTAAAAAAAAAAACTTCAATAGGATTCTACAAAGGAGGACTCATGACTGCTTTTTATTGACATTGATGAGCACCAGATGTCTAACAAGTTATAGAAACACCGAAGAATCAGAAGCATAAGGGCCATAAATGAATCCAAACCAGCTTGAAACACGACAAGATTGATAGTGTTTGACCCGTACATTGTGAGGAGCATCACTTAGCACAGAACCTACATTTTAGTGAACTGTTAGAGAGCAGATTGAAGGCCAACCAGCTGTGCTGGAACCAGGTAAAAACCAAGAACTGAGAGCAGGAGATTGGGTTGGTAATCAGCCACATCAACAGGACCTTATTTTGGAGCATATAATTCTAATCCTTCTTATTTTTGCAAATTGCTGCATATACAATGCAATATAAATAATATGTTGATTGCTTAATACCTATGACATTTTTAGGCAATTTTTTCTATAAAAGAGAAATGTCCTCATTGATTGTTATACCATCTTCGAAGGGAATGTACCGTGATGTATAGCTTTATTTATTCAGAGACTAATGCCAAAATTTTAAGATCGTACGAAAAATACCTCTCTACCTACAAAGAATTAAGGAATGATAAGTATTTTGATGATAGATTTGATCTCCTGAATTCTAAGAAGGTTCTTTCTTAAATATTCATCAGGAATCCGGCTTTTTGTTCTCAAATAAATTCAAACAAACTTGATTTACTCTCTCCTCTGCTCCATCGCAATCCTTGTTTCAAATCCAACTTTAACAACAAGCACCTCAATTGCGCGCTGTGCATCATATTCAAGATCAGATAGACATGTGTGCATTCATTCACAAAGAGTTAATCTAGAGTCTTTTACAAAATTGGATCATCCAGCAACACACTGTTCTATGTACATAGTCATCTTCTACTCAAAGTTATGAAGCAATAGAGGGACACAGTAATCAGAAATTGTAATTCTGAAACAAGATGAAAGGTCTATTTCATCAACAAAATCATGTCAAAACATATAAAACCAACTCAACATGTTAATATCAACTATCCACATAGCATTTCTTTATTTTTTTGATGGTAAGCTATCCACATAGCAATTTGTTTAGCAGAAACATTTGAGCAAGTCCTACGGTTCTTCCCATATCCAGTTGAATGCATCGGGCATCTCCAGTTGAAGGTGCAAATTTTCTTAAGTTCATATTTGAGCGTCAAGTTAGCAAATATATATATATATATATATATATATATAAAAGACATACAACATGAGGCAACCCAAGCACAAACTACATATAAAAGCACACAAAAACCAAACATCTCTAGTAGAGATCATACGTAACATAGATTTTAGTTGCTGCCGCCGGCAATCTCGATGGACTTGACCTCCGGCTTCTTAACCTCCTCCTTGGGAACGGTCACGGTGAGCACGCCGTCCTCCATTGACGCCTTCACCTGCTCCACCTTGGCGTTCTCCGGCAGCCGGAAGCGGCGAAGAAACTTACCGCTGCTGCGCTCCAATCGATGCCAGCGGTCGTTCTTCTCCTCCTGCTCCTTGCTCCGCTCGCCATTGATCAGGAGAACACGTCCTTCCTCGACCTCCTCCTTCTTCACCCACGGCAGATCGGCCTTCAACACATGCGCCTCCGGCGTCTCCTTCCAGTCGATCCGGATGTTGGCGAAGGCGGAGGTCTCGCCGGCGAAGTTGGATCTTGGGAAAGACAGGACTGTGTTGTTAGAGAAGGAGGAGATGGCCTCGAATGGATCCCGGACGTCGAGGGAGAAGGGGTCGAAGATGTTGCTCCGGTGGATGATCGACATCTCGAATGCGAGCTCTTGAGAAGAATCAAAGTGTTGTGAATCCAATTACTGAAAGAAATTCGTCTGAAGTTAAAAAGCCTCCATCTGCCTGCAAGTATTTATAGGAGAGGAAGTAGGAAAGAGACAGGTACTGGGTATCTCCATGTTCTTCCTTCTTCTCGAGAATTCTCCCCGGTTGGTCAGTCTTTCTAGGGTTTTCTAGGTTAATCAGGACTCCATTGAACGGCACCCTCGTCCGTCCGCCTGAGTTAGGCCTTGCGGGTCTTTCGTGTCGGTTGAAATTTTTAATTTCGAGTTAAATTCAATTTATATCAGCCAAAATTTTTTTAATTTTGAATAGAGTTAAATTTAATCGAATTATATAAATATATATTTTATACAAATATTTATTATTTATATAAAAATATATCAAAATATAATATTATAATTTTTTTTTGTAAATTTATATATATATATTTAATCTCATATTTTTATGTAAAGTATTTTAACATATTTATATATAAAAAATTTGTATTTAAAAAAATGTAAATATATATTTTATGTATATATATTAATTTGATTATAATTTAAATTAATTTTTTAAAGTGAGTTAATTTTAATTTTTTTAAAAAATTAAATCAAATTTAAAGTGAAAAAAATATAAGTGAGTTTAAAATGAATTTTCACGTAAATTTGCTATCTCTATTGGCTATCAAATAACCTTAATATGATCCGATTTCAGTTGATTTAGTTCTATCTAATATATTAAAATATTTTAATATTATATTAGATCTCTTATTCTCATTTAATTTTGAAGAGGATTATTTTTAAATTAAAAATATATAAATATTTTAATATTATATTAGAGCTCTTAGCTCTCATTTGATTTTGTAGGAATGCTTTTAAATAAAAAAAATATTAAATATAAAATAAAATTAATTTTTAATATTTTGATTGTTTAATGTGTAAAGAGAAATACACTAAAATTTGATTTAAATGACACAAAATATTTTTGAAAGAATTTGAGCTTATTTTCAGTACTCCTATAAAACTGGAGCAAAATAAAATTACTAAACTCTTTCTCTATACGCTTTGTCGTGTTTGCGAAGTTCCTAAAAAATAAAGAAGAAATTCATATAATTTAAATAAAAAATACGATTTAATTTGAAACATAATATATTATACTTTTAAGTTTGTGTATCTTTATTTTCTCTCTATACTATAAACATATAGCGAAACCTTGCTCAACAATATCACTAAATAGTAAATTTATCTCATATATTTCTTATAGTATCATATATGAAACTTTATAAAAGTTATACATCTTATATTCAAATTTTAAACGTTACACTTATAACATCTAGTTCTGAGTTTATTTACACTTACACACCATAGTTATTGGCTATAAAACTCTTTCATTTAAAACAACATATTCCATTTAAAAATATTAATATTACAATCTAAAACTTTGACTTAGGCGCATCCATTGTAGAAATTAAATTGTATAACAAAAGATCTTGACTTTACACATGGTATAATTAATAACAAATAAATTAGTTTTTTTTAAATATTATTTAAATCGATAAGGAGAGAGTTTGTAAATTTCACTTTCTACAACAAGTGTACGTAAATATTTGACTACAATCTATGTCATTCTTCTATTTTCGACATCCCTCTTTCTCCTTTAGGGTTTGTTTCCATTGGCCCGACTTTTGACCGTAGATCAAGATCTCTCTTGCAGACGGGTTTTTGCTCATCCTTCCACCCTATTTGCAAATGAGAGTGTACTTTTGGACTATAGTTCACAAATGAGGTATTTGTAATGGGCAGAAATGAAGACCTTGCTCGCAGATGAGGAACTCTTGCTATTGCTTGTTTGCAGACCTAAATAGTGTAATGACGACAACAAAGTTGTGTTCTAAAGGAAGCAGTGCTATGATTCTTTCAAGTTTTTCTTTCTTTATTGTTAATTAAAATGCACAAGAAGTTCAAACAAAGGTGTTGATTTTTTCTTCAACAATATTCATACGATCATAATGCAAAGCAATTCTATAGCTTCATCATCTAGGAATGGTCGAAGCAATTCTTTTAGATGTGATTGTACCAGAGAATGTGCAATTTATACATATCAATGTGTTAATGCAAGTAAAATAATTTACAGATTCCCATAATATAACACCAAAATAACATGTGAGTTTTTCCAATAAGTCAATTTTGATCATTCTATCATGAATTTGAAGTATTAAAAATCATACTATAAAAGAATGACTACTTAGGAGAGTCTTTTTGGGGGGTTGAAGTTCCTTTTTGCTTAAATGCCATTTATGACTACAGCCATGATTTTGAAAATGCAATTAACAATATTATATGTATTTCTCTCTTTTTGTGTTGTAATGAATCAGAACTTCCCAATGAACATTGGTAGTATGATAGTGTAATCTTTTAAATTATGTGCAATGTATTTTGATGTCAACTCTTATCCTTTATATTGAAATGTATTTTTATGTTCGTGAATTTTTATCTATATATGTAATGTGTTTGATGTTAGTCATTGTATCATATCGTATTACTAAATTCTGATGTTGCATTACAATGTTAGTCACCACACCGTAATGTTTTTGACTTCTAAATCTACAGGATCTTGTATTTCTTTCCTCTCTATTCTCATACAAAATTGTCTTATATTCAAGCAGTTGCAAGGATAGATCAGTGTTAATGAGCAAAGCACATAGCTGATCTGAAGCCAGAACAACTAGTTAGATGAGTAGTAGGAAATATTTTAAGTAAATGAAAATATTTTGGAAGCACAAAATCTTTAGATTCTTCAATAGATCTATTATAGAACCACCCAACCAAGTTATGCGCATGCTACCAATAAAACCAAACCAACCAAAGAGTGGAATAGTGAAGAAATAAGAACACTCAGATATTGTATTGTTTCAGGCCCATTGTCCTGCTCCACTCTTCACATACCCTGAATGATACTTCAGATAAGTGAACACAACTTTTCTTGTGCACAAATACCTTGGGCTCAAGTTTGAAGCCCTAAACCAAACTTTTAACTGAACCTAAGATCAAAACCATCACCAAATGTTTCTCGAGCTTATTTGAATCAATCATACAAAAAAATAAAAAACAAAATGATAGTATTATGAGCAAGATTTAAATATGATGGATAAAATAAAGGAATGCAATTGGTGTATTTTGTGATTGAAAAATTTCACTCATATTTATAAGTAAATTTTATCAAACAGTAGTAAGATCAATAATAATATATGATGTTAAATACAAACCTACAAAGCAAAAATATACAAATAAATAAGAGTTGCAAATATGAGAATACTAAAATGAATAAGTAGATATGCACAAAAAAAGTAAAATAAGAAATAAAAATATTTATGAGAAAATTAAAGTAACCTCAATTGAGAATAAGTTGAGAAAGAATCAATTTAGATAATTTACATAAAAATCATAGGAGAATTGATGCTTCAACAATGAAAATTGAGCTATTTGATCTTTGCTCACATAAAAAGCAGAAGAGAAAAAACATAACAAAAAATTATAATGAATGATCTTATATGAGAAGTTATTTGATAAAGTGCAATTAAAATAAAGAATTCAAGTAGCCAACCCACTTAACATAATAAAGACTTGATTGGTTTTGTTATTGTTTCTATATTCAATATTCTTTAAACACTACTTTAATTAAAAAGCAAGACATTTTAGAAAATCATTAGAAAAGTGCAACATTAAGGAGATTTAGATACAGTTACAAAAAGTAGTAGCACATATTAAAAAAAAACATAGTGAGTATTGAAAAGGCATTTTTTCCTGATACCAGCACAAACATCTACATGTAATTAACCTAACTCTTCAGCTAGACCATTTGCAATCCATGTTCAAAATTAGCAGCTCAAGTCTAAGATGTGAATCATCTTCAAGATCAGAAAGATAGAAGAGGAGCTGAATCAGATTTTTAGAAATTGCATCAGCCCGCAATAGCCACAACTTCTGGTTCTTATCTACCAGAAAGGGCATCACAGCCAAACTATGAAGCAAAAGATGAACAATGTCACATATTAACAGACACTGTAATTCTGAAACATGTTTTTCTCAAAGGCAAATACTATGTATGGTTTATTATTCCTCAAAACTGAAGCGCATCACATTCTACTTGAACAACCAATCGACACAGACATGCAAACAAGAGGCGACCCAAGCACAAACTACATATAAAAGCACACAAAAACCAAACATCTCTAGTAGAGATCATACGTAACATAGATTTTAGTTGCTGCCGCCGGCAATCTCGATGGACTTGACCTCCGGCTTCTTCACCTCCTCCTTGGGAACGGTCACGGTGAGCACGCCGTCCTCCATTGACGCCTTCACCTGCTCCACCTTGGCGTTCTCCGGCAGCCGGAAGCGGCGGAGGAACTTGCCGCTGCTGCGCTCCACGCGATGCCAGCGGTCGTTCTTCTCCTCCTGCTCCTTGTTCCGCTCGCCGCTGATCAGGAGAACACGTCCTTCCTCGACCTCCACCTTCACCTCCTCCTTCTTCACCCCCGGCAGATCGGCCTTGAACACATGCGCCTCCTTCGTCTCCTTCCAGTCGATCCGGGTGTTGGAGAAGGCGGAGGTCTCGCCGGCGAAGTTGGATCTTGGGAAAGACAGGGCTGTGTTGTTGAAGAACGAGGAGATGCCCTCGAATGGATCCCAGACGTCGAGGGAGAAGGGGTCGAAGATGTTGCTCCGGCGGACGATCGACATCTCGAATGCGAGCTCTTGAGAAGAATCAAAGTGTTGTGAATCCAATTACTGAAAGAAATTCGTCTGAAGTTAAAAGCCTCCATCTGCCTGCAAGTATTTATAGGAGAGGAAGTAGGAAGGAGACAGGTACTGGGTATCTCCATGTTCTTCCTTCTTCTCGAGAATTCTCCCCGGGTCTTCTGTGGGTCCCGAAGCGTCTAGGGATTTCTAGTTTAATCGGGACTCCATCCAATTTTAGCCAAATTAACCTTCAATTATTTTATTAAAAAAATAATAATAAATTAAATATAATATATTAAAAATTATGTAAACTAAAATATAAAATAAATTTTGATATTAAAATTTATATATTAAAAATAAAAAAATAATAATAAATTAAATTAAATGTTATTTTAGTAAGATAAATTATAGCCAAAATAATCTTCAACTAAATAAAATTTTAAAATTTTCGTGAGTGGAAATGTCTGGGGGCAATAATTGTGAGCAGCAAAGACTGATCATATTAGACGGTCTGATTAAATCATTTTTTTATCTAAATTTGACCATTTGATATAATTATATTATGATTTGATCAAATTATTCGATCAAACCGTCAGTTTAGTTATTTACGTAATTCACTTATCATCAAGTGGAGGACCTTCATAGCGCATACGGTGTCTGACTATTGACATCTAAATCCAATAATTTTATTAATGCATGAAAATGTGGGAATGGCTCGACCTTTTTGTTTTAGTTTGCCATAAAATAAAGATACGTAAAATAATTTTAAACCTCTGTTAAAGCATAATCATATAAAATTTAAGATTCTCAAATATTAACTTTTATATATATATCTTAGGCAGTCATTTGATTTTGAAGGATTATATTTTGATTAAGAAAATGTAAGAATGTCAACTAAATATTTTTAATATTTCAATTCTATTTTAATTTACATAGAATATAAAAAAATATTAGTTTTATATTAAAATTTTATTTAAATGGCAAAAAAATATTAAAAAAAGTATGAACTGGAGCTTGGGTCAGTTGACTGTGCGTTTTGATTGGTCAAAACTTGATAATTTAATAAGAATAAAAATATTTCATAAAACAGGAGAAAAATATTTCTCATGATATATTTTTAAATTAATTTATTATATATATATATATATATATATATATATATATATATATATGTGAATACAGAACATAAGACAAAGGATAAATTATATTTAGGCCTAGTCTTCGTTTGGTTGAAATATTTTTTTTATTTAATATAAATTTTAATTATAAAAATAAATTTTATTTCATATTTAATGTAAATGTGAATATTAGAATTTAAAATATTTCACATTTTACACATTTTTTAATATTAAAATAATTTTTTTTCTCATTAAATTTAAAAAAAAAAAATTGTCCAAAAAAAAAACTCGAATCAAACGAGGTAAATTAAAAAAATGAAATTAATTTCAAATTTTAAAATTTTGAAATAAAGCTTTTTTTAATCAAAAATTTTGCAATAGCGTTATCTCAACCTCTCAGGTAGAATTTTGTACTAAATTTTGATTCCAAAATTTATGTGCCCACTTTCTATCAACAACAACAACAACAACAACAACAACAACAACCAAGCTTTAATCTCACTAGGTGGGGATGTGCCCACTTTCTATCAAAAAAAAAACATTTATGTGACTACTAAAATCAGATAAAATAACTTTTATGTAGCTATCAACAAAAAAAAAAACTTTTCAGTAGCTCAAACTCTCCATCTCCCCTCTCTAATGCCCTACCTTTTTTTAAGGCTCTTTTTTATGCGATAACTAAAATAATATTAATTTAAAAATTAATAATAATAAATAAATAAATTTTTTAATTATTTTACACAAATTTTAACATTAAAAAATATTTTTTTATTTTACATACTCAATAATTTTTAATAAAAATATTAACTTTATTTCACATTTCAAATTAAAATACTTTATTCGAATATTTTAGTTTAGGGTGTGAAATAAAGTAAATATTTTTATTAAAATTTATTGAGTATGTGAAGTAAAATAATATTTTTTATATTAAATTTTATATAAAATAATTAAAAAAATATTATTATTATTATTTTTTAAACTCGTACTATTTTATTCCTCGCGTCAAACAGCGTTGAAATTTTAAATATTTTAAAAAATAAAAATTTTAAAATTAAAATTATCTTAATAAATTTCCCTTGGAAATTTTAACATTTTTAATATATTTAATTTTTTACTTACTGTTTTTAGAAAGAGGGAAGAGAATGGAACAAATAGGAAAATTGTATTCTAAAAATTTTACTTTAAAAATTAATAATTTAATTTTTTCAACTGTAAATCTGAAATTTAAACATTTAAATTTTAAAGTTTAGAATTTTACATTGATAAAATTTATTAGAGATAAAGTTTTATTTTAAGAAATTAAATTTCAAATTTTTTATTTTAATACTCTAGTTTAATTTAGCTTGAAAAATTTTATTTGAAAGTTTAATATTTTTTATTTTAACATTTTAAATTCATATTTTTTAAAAATTTAATAAATTATAAGTTTAAATTTATAATTATTTAATATATTTTGATAATTACATTTGGGCCCCTAATATTAGACTTAAATTGCAAACAAATTTCAAAAGATTTTTTAAAGAAAAATTACATAAGAGCATATTCCACATATTTTGTGAATATCTAAGGGTCTGTTTGTTTGTAAAATTTAAATTTAATAAGATTAAAATTAAATTTAAATAAAAAATATTTTTTTATTAAAAATTATGAATAATGTGAAATAAAGTTAGTTATTATATTGGGATATGTGAGGGAAGTGATATAAATTAATTATTATTTTAGTAATATATGTAGAATATAAAATAAAATTAATTTTTAATATTAAATCTTACGTGTGATGTAATATGACTGTTTAAAATTAAATTATATTAATTTTTAATTGTAAAATAAATTGGAGCTTATTATTTTTGTCTTAAAGGGCAGAAAAAAAAATAATTAATTAGAGCCTATTGGCATATAACTATATTACATTCTCTCTCCAATCTCAGTGTAAGATACTTTAAAACAAAATTAATTTTTATTTTAAATTTTATATAATGAAATATAAAGTTTAATATTTGAAATTTATATTGAATTTGAAATATAATTTTTTTTTTTTAGGATTTGCACAATAATGATAGTTTTAATATTGAAAAAATTAACCTTGGACATACAAAAGCACATTCAACTTTTTTTTAAAATGTATTCATTTGCAGCCTTCATCATTTAAATATAAAAGAATTCAAATTCAAGAGATCATAAGCTATTATTATAATTTTATTCTATTTTTCTAAAATATTAATACAAGTATGTGCATATTTGCTAAAAAATTTCACTCGTGTTTTTTTATTTTATTTTTTAATTAAGAAAACCTTATTTTCTTTCGTGTTTGGTTTATTTGGATGCTAAGCTATAACAATCTATTCATTTTAAGTAATTTAAATTGAAAGTATAGCTCACTCAATCAACTGCTTATAATTGAGTAAATTAATTGAAGTTTGAAGCATAACTCAAAATTCATTACTTGCTATAAGTTAGATTGGATGAAGGTTTAGCTAAACTCAAATTTCTTAAATTCTCCCATCTTTTCTACCGTTAAGCTAAGCTTATCATACTATTAGTTGAAAAAAAATGCATTCTTGTCCTTCTTCTATTTTATTTGCCTATGATAGAAAATCTATTCGACTACTTGATATTCTACGTCTACTCTTTTTACTTTGTGGCAGCCTACAAGTTATTACATAATACTTATATATTATTTAAAATACTTTCATGGGTCACATTAACCTAAAAGGGATACTTTTTTCATTTTTTTGTATTTTTTGCCTTATTTTTTCATGATTTTGGCTTTGTGATGCTGATCGTTTTAGCTTAAAATTTTATTTAAAATAGCCTAATATGTTGTTTGGTGGTGTTAGAAGCATAGTTATTTAATGCATAGTTACTTAAAAAATTTAATGCATAGTTATTTTCATTTCATATATTATTTCTCTTAACTTGTTTTTATCCCTTTGTGCTTGGTGGTGTTAGAAGCTATCAAACAACAGTTTTTCCCCTTTTGCTCTCTGTACATAAACATATTTTTAATTATTTTTTGTTGTTCATTTGCACTATTGTTGTTTTATTTCTGGAATTGATCATTCACTCTATATTTTTTATTTTTATTGGCTATTTACTATGCTGGTATTCAATTTCTAAAATTAATCTACTCAATTTTTTGTTATTTTTATTATATTTATTTTAGTAATTAATTTTAATTAATTTACTCACTCTTGAGAAGCCTTTGAGCCAACATTATACATACTAATAAATTTTAAAATATACAAATATTAAAAATACTTTTGTAATATTATAAAATTTTCAATTTTGATGAAAAAATATTATGAAAAGTAATATGCCTAAAATTTAAATTCAAGTAAATATTCTTTATTAATAGATAACAGAAAAAATAATATAAATAAATTTTAGGAGTAATTCTATTTAGGTCCTTGATATTTACTTACTTAGATACAAAAGTCAACAAATCTCAAGACATGTCATTCAAGTTCATAAAAAATATTACATTGGACATCGTGGTTCTTCCGTGACAGAATCTGTTATATATTATAAGAAGGATAAATAGCACCTGGGTCCCTCTAGTTTACTCGTATAGGCAAATAGGTCCACCGAACATTCAAATGTAGCAAACTGGTCCTCAAATTTCATGAAATATGCACGTAGGTCTTTGGGCCGTAACAGACATTCGAAATCACCCTCTCTCTCTCTCTCCTCCTGATCGTCATGCACGTGCGACGCCGCCGAACCCCGGTGGCTCGCGACATGTGCGACCCACCGGAGGCCGCGCAGTCGCCGGCTAGTCACGCCGGACTTGCCTGTGCTCGGGGATCGGGAGGGGAGAGAGAGGCACCTCTCTATCTCCTCCTGATCCCCGTGCACGGGCGACGCCGGGGCAGCCGGACCCTTGCGACCAACCGGCGGTCGCGCGGTAATAGCCTGTACGTGGCGATCAGGAGGAGAGAGAGGGGTCGCATCTCTCTCCTCCTGATCGCAGTGCAGGGCGACACCCGCGGCTGCTGGCTGGTCCAGCGGTTGCATGGCGTGTGCGACCCACCGTTGGCCGTGCGACGTCCCCACTGCCGCCGACGGGTTGCATGGCCGCGCGCATGCGCGGGTATCGGGAGGAGAGAGAGGCCACCTCTGCACGGTAGTAACTAACCGATCCCCGCGCCAGTGGGTCGCACACTCTGCGTGGCGGCAGCGTCGCCCATGCATGGGGATCGGGAGGAGAGAGAGAGAGGCACCTCTCTCTCTCCTTCTGATCCTTGGGCACGGATGACGCTGGCGCGACCCGCTGGCGGCCGCTCGGCGTCGCCTATGCACGACGATTGGGAGGAGAGAGAGAGATGCGGGGAGGAGAGAGAGAGAGGGTAATTTCTAATGTCTATTACGGCCCAAGGACCTACTTGTATATTTCATCAAACTAGCGGACTAGTTTGCTACATTTGAATGTTCGAGGGACCTATTTGCTCATACGAGTAAACTAGAGGGACTTAGATGCTATTTACTCTTATAAAAATGATAAAAATATCCTTCCTTAATTTGCAAATTTTCAAAATATGTCATTGATCATGGCCTCGTGCAAACGCACCGCCTCGAGCACCGACAGCCGGCATCGCGTTGCCGCCAGTGTCCGAGCATAGGCGGCCGGCAGCGTGCGGCCGTGGGCACGATTTGCCGCAGCGGCAACGCTCAAACGCCGGCAACAGAGTTGAGAGTAAAATCGTAATTGAAAATTTATTTTATTTTATTTTTTGATGAGTAACGATATTTTAAATCTAAAACGTTATATTGAACATGATTGGAAGCTTTTTAAAAATAACTAAAGCCATAGCGAATTATATAGTAATTATTGTGGACCTAGACGGTATGTTTTGATATTTGTGGACCTGTACGACAAATAGATAAACCTCAAAGGCCTAAGTGGAATTACCCCTAAATTTTTTTAAAATGTTCTATTTGACATTTATTACATATAATTAGATACTTAAATGAAAATTTTAAACCTATTTTTCATTTATTTGAAAACCTACTCGAGACCCAAAAAATCATAATATCACAACGATTAATTTAAAAAAAGATTAAATTTTTTAAAGTTGTGCTTTTTAAATAATACATGTCTAATATTTAATTTATATACCAAAAATAATATAGTTAAAATTGCCTATATTCAAGTACAAATAATATAGCTGAGCCTAAACAATAAAAAAAATGTCGAATCTAAGATTCTATAATTAAAATTTTATTTAATTATAATTTTATGTAATTCAAATAATATTTGAATATAATTTTATATCTCAGAAATTATCATTATTGTTTTCATAAAAAAAGAAATTATAATTATTGTATTAAGATATAATTTTAAGTAAAATTATATGTTAATAAAAATTTTCTTGGAAATTAATTAAAAAAATAAAATAGTATAAGAATAATACATTTACTTTTGGCGCAAAATAAAACATCAAATTTGAGTATCATTTTATAAAAGATGATTTCTTCAAATAATCTCATTAATTAATTAATTGAACTTTGTTTTAAAAAAATTACTAAATAGAGCATTTTTCTAACACCATTACTTTTTCATTAATAGAAATCGCCTGTGACAGAAAAGTCACCCGCCGTTAATAGAAATCTCTTGGGAAGCAAACGATTTTTGTTTCACAAAAATCATCATTTTTCGGACGACTTCAATATTATTTTTTAAAAAAATTAAATATTATTTAAAAAATATAATTTTAATAATTTTATTTTAAAAATAAAAGTAATTATAAAATATAAATTAATAATAAATTAAAATTATAAAAAAAATAAATAAAAATTTATTAGTTATTAATTAAAAAAATATTTTATT
>JAEMOT010000739.1:189977-204681 GCA_019297695.1 Apostasia ramifera
ATATATAGATATATATATATATATATCTGTTTTTTTTTCTACCTTACATAAGTAATGACAAAAAAAAAATTCCGAAATTGGTGACAAAAATTATTAGCATCGCTGCAAAAGAGAAAATAATAATCTTATTCACAATACTCACTTCACAAATGAGTATTCATATTATTGAATGAAAAGCCATCTGCAAAAGAGAAAATAATAACCTTATTCACAATACTCACTTCACAAATGAGTATCCATATTATTGAATGAAAAGCCATCTGATAGTAAATTAGTTTGAAAATAAATTTTAACTCAAAAGTTACGACTAATGTGATTCTTTGAAACAAAAATTATTGACATCGCTACAAAAAAGAAAATAATAATTTTATTCGCAATACTCACTTCACAAATGAGTATTCATATTATTAAATGAAAAGCCATCTGATAGTAAACTACTTTGAAAATAAAGTTTAACTCAAAAGTTATGACCAATGTAATCCTTTGAGACAAAAATTATTGACATCGCTATAAAAGAGAAAATAATAATCTTATTCACAATACTCACTTCACAAATGAGTATCCATGTTATTGAATTAAAAGCCACTGATAGTAAACTGGTTTGAAAATAAAATTTAATTCAAAAATTATGACATGTGATTCTTTGAGACAAAAATTATTGACATCGCTACAAAAGAGAAAATAACAATCTTATTCGCAATACTCGCTTCACAATTGAGTATCCATGTTATTGAATTAAAAGCCACTGATAGTAAACTGGTTTGAAAATAAAATTTAATTTAAAAGTTATGACTGATGTGATTCTTTGAGCTCTAGATATAACAACTTCTTATAAGTAAATGAATAGAATTTTTAATCTTAGGTGATCAACTTTTTAAAAAAAGTGACATAATATGGACAATGATGGAATGAGAATAGAGCCCTGTTAAAATCTTATATTACCATCGTCTAGAGATCCATTGACTCTCATAGGTTCATGATTCAATAAACAAGTAGGTATTGACAAATGTGGTTAGCTCGAGCTATAATGTTAAGTTTTAGCTTCATTTCTTGGGCAAATAGATAGATGTTTTCATTTCTCATTGCAACCCAAAAAGATGAAAAAAAAAAATTAGGGTTTGTAGAGGTGGAGAAAAGATAGAAGTATTATGGTCATTTCACACATCTAGTGGCATTATTTCTAACGAACTAAACTAAAAAATGTGTCAAATATCATTATTTTGCCGTAATCTCAAGAACTTGTTAATATTTATCCTATACTATACCTGCATAGGCTATACCTCCATACTAGTTGCGCTTAGAATTGATGTTAGACAATAATGCATTTGTTTTTTATGATACTATTTGTTTGATATTGCTTGTAAGCTGCACAATTAAGGCCCCGTTTGTTTGCCCATTTAAAATTAACCTTATTTAATTTTAACCAGGCATATCATATCATATATAAAATTTAATATTAAAAAATAACTTTATTTTACATCTTACACACATTACTAAAATAATAACTAACTTATATCACATCCCTCACATATCCCAACATAATAACTAACTTTATATCACATCCCTCACACACCCCAATATAATAACTAACTTTACTTCACATCATTCATAACTTTCAATAAAAAAATATCTCTATCCAAGTTTAATTATAAACCATGTTCTAGTTTAATTAATAGAGAGTTCTGAAGGCTGCTTTCGAGTCATTTAGTTGATCTTTATCCGAGTTTAAATCACCAATTCAATTTTAATCGAAACTCTTTAATTCAAACTCTTTTGAGTAAGATTACAAACGAATAAGGTTTCTGACAACTTATTCGTTTGTAAGTAGATAGCTTTTAAGTAAAGAGGCAGAGAAAAAAATCGTCTCGCATTAAAATAAAATGAGAGTTTCTGAGTTGTATAAGAAAATAGGGATAATTACCTATATGCCACACAATTTAGTTTTATTTATGTCTTACCTATCCATTCTTAATTAATTATACTATGCACACTCAAAACATTATAAAATCTTACATACACACATTTGAGTTAAAACTTAATCAAAATCTATTTGAAAAAAAAAATATTCTGTTAGTAAATCATTAAAAATATATTTTTATTCTTAATAGTACATATTTTTCTCTTCTTCAATACCACATTAAAGTGTTGATTTGTCCTAAAATAAATTTATATTGCAGATGTCTTCTTTTCCTTTGCCGCCACCTAAATATTAAGGTTTTAGGATCTTCACTCAAAATATATTTAAATATCCTTAAAATAATATGATGAACAACTCAGATTTTTTGTAATTTAATTATAGTTAGGTTATTGAAAAATTATGATTACTCATTATAATAGAAATAAGTTAAAATATCTGTATATAAGATTTTATAATATTTTAAGTGTGCATAGCGTAATTAATTAAGAATGGATGGGTAAGACATTAATAAAACTAAATTGTGTGGCATGTAGGTAATTATCTCAAAAAAATAATGTGAACCTAATAATAGAGTTATCTTTTAGGACAAAATTGTTAGACTAATGATGAAAAATTTCATATATATAAGTGTGCTTAAGTTAGAGTAGTATTAGGATGAGTGATCTCTTAAAAAGTACTCAAGTCACGTAATTTCTCTAAAATCAAAGCAAATAATACCATTATATTTGAGGAATGAGATGTTACAATATGATGTCAAAGTTGACCTCCTATAATATGATGTGATTCAAGGACAAACTAGATAGAACCCTGTAAACCTGTGACGACTTGAGAGAGTTCCTGAGGTATATAAGTAAATAATATGATCTCAAATAATAGAGAGCTTTTAAGAAAAAATTGTGAAACTAAAGACGATAAACTTTGTCTATCAAAAAAAAAGAGATGAAAAACTTCGTAGTTGAATATGCATGAGTTAGATTAGTACTAGCTAGGATGGAGATACTCAACTCGCATAGCTCCTTAATATCTCTATTTTTAAGACACAGAATGTTATTTATAGTATTTTTTCTACGTACACACATAACTTTATCATGAATGCAATGCATAGAGCAGCATTGGATTTAATTAACAAAAAATGTATAAAAATAATTATCCTAATTAACTAAACTTTCAAGGTAAATTTGAGTAATTATATATCAAGTAACTGTTAAACGTGCGAAAAATTATTGGGTGCGGATGGCACACCGTTCGGACGCCCAATCAGAAGGCGCCACGTATGCCCGGACCTAGCTGTATGGCACACGTGGCGCCCTCTGATTGAGTTCCGAATGGAGCATCATCCGCACCCAATAACTTCTCTAAACGTGCATAGGGGACCAATAATAAGCCCCTTGCCCTACAATATCCTTGGCATGCCCCTAAAATATCTTCTACAAGCAGCCCCATATATGTTTCAAAGTCTAAAACGCATGCTGCCATAGAGGACCATTGACCCTTGGAACAGTACGATATTATTTCTCATTATAAAATTTACTCTAAAGTCTTCCTTCGTGCAATTAATTAATGCATGCCTTGCCCACTGAAGTCTTCTTATTGGTCAATTTGGCATCTTTGAAAAGGGTACTTAAAGGCTTATTTTGATATTATATTTTGTTGTTTAACACGTATAAATATCATTCTAAAAATATATAAAATTATCACTAAAAAATAATATCTAAATATATAACATAAACTAGTTAGGTAAGGGACGAGTTTGATTCAAGCCATCCAAGTTCGAGTCGAGTTTTAAGTTTATTCGAGTAATGTGTACGATTTTGTGTAATAGACAAAAATATAATTCAAGTATCATACTAGTTACAAACAATAACATCATTAATATTAAATATATATATATATAACTTAATTAAATTTTCTCAAAATTATTCTTTATAATTTATAAGTTATACATTGATTATTATAAATATATTAAACTTAAGCATATAATAATACTTTATAATACAGATTTAGACATATTAAGTTGAGTTCAAGTTGTGTCAATCACATTAATTTAAGTAACTTGACATCGAGTCAAGATAAAATCGAGTATTGAAGTTCAAGTCAAGCAAAACACGATTTTAACACACAATTTGCAACCTTATATACTAAAACTAATTAAGCTTGATATTATAATATTATATTCGTAGTGTTTTGCTTTTAATGAAAAATGCTGGGGGCTATTATTTTATTGCCTACATTGAGAAATAGCCAATATTAAAATTGCACATTTCTCGCATGGCATGCATCAAAGAAAGAGACCTTTAACGGTGGGCTTGATAATAGAAAAGTTACTGAGTTCGAAGCTACATACACGAGTGAGCCTCATTTCAAATATAACACTGCAAATAGCGTAGGTTGTCGAACGGACTATCTAGTCGGCCGACTGGACGATCTGGTCAAGTGATTGGACTGTTTGGACGTCAGTCGACCGGACCGTCCATTCGTTCATATCAGACCATTCGTTCGGTTATGAGACAAGTAGCTAGGTATCTGTTCAGAAAAGCAGGTATAACTTAAAATTAATATATATTAATTCGAGAAATTATGGTTACATATGATACTTATTATTGTAGATGAATACTCATCTGATTTCGAGTTATAATAATTTTTTTTAGACAAATACTTATAATGTTACATACTAAACTTATAAGAAGCCCTTTCAATTAATTAAGCAGGTCACTGGTGCGTCACAGCATGCATGATGGGATCATAATATCCATGCACACCAATATTTCATTTGCTTTGAGATAAATTCTTGAGGCTACGCAGGCACACGAAAATAAAAATATATTACTTAAATTTTTTTATCTAATTTTTTTTTATATGAATCTTAATTATATGTATATTTAATTATTAAAAATTACTATTATACAGTAAGCTATACAGAAAAAATAAAAGTTAATTAACGTATTTGTAACACTTAAATACATATTTTAAAAAAATTTTAATGATAATTTAATGGTCAAACTCAATAAAGTTCATTAAAAATAACCAACGTGAAAAAACTTGCACATGGGAGGGACCCAGATGACGATTGTCATTTTTAAAATCTTACGTGAAATATGGGGTCTACTCGAAAGAATTACGTACCCTTAATCTTAAATATTATGAAAGGCTCATTAATTTTGTAATTTTAAAAGTCTATCGTGAAATTGTGGTTTTTAGAAATATTTTTGCAATGTGAAAGTCTTCTAGTATCATGCTTTGACCCTTCTTCGTTCAATTGAAAATTATTCATGCAATAATTCTTCACTAACTAGCTAGAATAATTTTGTTTTCAAAGAAAAATATGCAATGACTTTTATAAGTTAATCTTTGCCATTTCCTTCTAGTGCCTTTAGTGGTATGATCATTGTGAGGATCTTGATCACATTTTCATTCTTATACTAAGCAACCACGATACAAATATTTCTATAAATATTTTCATATACGATATAAACCACAATGACTTAAAAAACATAATAAATATTTTTAAACAAAAATCAAACTTTTCTAAAAAATCTTGTAAATGTTTCAAATGTGGCGAAGGAAGTCATTATGCTAATAACTGTAAAAAAGACATTAAAATCTTAGAAGAAACACAACTTGAAATGGTAACAAATTATTATGATATTATCCAAGGAGAAGATTTGGCAACCTTATCAGAAATTAATTATGAAATTTCATCGATCAATGATATAGATAATTTAAATATCAATAGTGAAACTTGCTTACGTTATCAATTGAAAATTATTCATGCAATAACTCTTCACTAAGTAACTAGCTAGAATAATTCTGTTTCCAAAGGAAAATATGCAATGACTTTTATAAGTTAATCTTTGCCATTTCCTCCTAGTGCCTTTAGTGGTATGATCATTGTGAGGATCTTGATCACATTTTTGTGCTGGATTACCACTCTATTTATGCAATATGTGTGGACTCGATTACTTCTTTGTAAACAATCGATCAAAAAATTTTTACGTTGTTTCCCTTACGGTGCATGTTGCCCACGTGCCCAGAATATGAACGTGTTGCAAATTGTCGTATACCTGCATCATGAAACTTGCTCCCTGCACAGTAAGCTAACAACTAGCGAGTGGTGGATCGATTTGTAGTTGCATTCTAGCTCGCCTACATCTAACACTCCTAATGACAATTAGTGCACTCAATAATCAATCCATGTTATTAATTGCAATTCATGCTATCCTACTTTCAGGCTTTGCCAATAACTAATATAGATGTGATGACTCCTACGGGTGAGAATGATTCGAGTTCAAGTTAAGACGAGCACGACTCAAACGTGACTTGTCATTATTCAATTCAAGTTTAAGCTGGCTCATTTTAACTTCAAGCTATCTTGAGCTTTAATCAAGTCAACATAAATTCTCCAAAAATTAAAACTTTTTTTAAACAACTGTCTCAACTAAAATATAAAATTAGATTAATCATACCTACAAGATCTTAAAAAATATCATAACAATAATTAACACATACTTATATAAGTAATAAAATAATTATAATAAATAACTGAATACATTAAAGATCGAGTCAAGTCGATATGATCCGACTATAACTTATAGCTCGGTTAAATGAACTTGATCTGAGTTTGATTTGAGCTAAATATCGATCCGAACATCAAGCAACTATCAATCTTCAAGCCAAACTCCTACTACAATTTTGTGACTTTGCAAAACTATATTTAGAGAACTTGAAGTCAAAAGACCCACGACAAAACTTCTATTTCTCCTTGGACTCCTCAGTCTTTTCTAGGCTAGGTCAGACTTATCAGATGGGATTCCCCGCCTTCAATGATTATGAATAAAAAGATATTTTGATTCGTGCAACAATCATGCATTTTAAAGATTGCACGCATTGGGACTTTGATCTAGGATGTAAAATAAAATTGATATATTTTTTAAAAATTATTGAGCATGTGAAGTAAAAAATAATATATTTTTTATATTAGAATTTGTGTAGAATAATTTAAAAAATTTATTTAATATTATTATTATTATTTTTTAAACTAGTATTATTTTGATCATCACATCAAATAAGGCCTATGACTCGAGGGTGACGTAATTGGTTACCATATATAGAATTCTAAGTTATAATGGATTGCATTCCACCATCAAATCAGGCAAATATGCTTGGTACTTGATGGATGTAGCAGATATAATTTACGTTGTATTAGATATCGTAAAGAATATTTCATTGAAAGTAACCGAATACCGAATTATCTCTTTTTTCAAAGAGTGGTATAGTCTAGGGGTGACAATATATGACCCGACCCGAACTCAACCCGCAAATTTCGGGTTGACCTATTTATTAAATGGTTCGGGGTCGGGTTGGAAATAATTTGGTCAGGTAGGGTTCAGATTGGGCATTTATCAAAAAATATCCTATAAATGAGTCAGGTTGACCAGCCAACCCGACCCATTTATTAGTTGGGTCGGGTTCGGGTCATAGATTTTGACCCATTTAATAAATGGATCGGGTTCGGATAGAAGCTATTTGGGTAAGGTCAGATTCAGGTCTGACCCGAACCCGACCCGTCAACCCATTTTGCCACCCCTAGTATAGTCATAGCATAATACTAAAATACCGTCCAAAAAGGTGCAATAGTCAGTTAAATTTCTTATACTTAATTTTACTTTTTGAAAAAAAGAAATGTAGCTTTTTGAGTATCATAAAAAATCCATACATGCAGTTTAATTAAGATTGACTCAATGAAAAAAGAAAAAGAAAAAAAACTAAAAGCATCATAAGACCAATTAAGACCACAAAGAAAGCTAAACAAGAAACCAATTCTTTGACAAATTCATAATATAATAAGACCATGTTATATACCACATGCATCTTAATCTTAATAAATTTAATCAAACATGCTTGACTTCTTTTTTATATTCCAAGACTTTCCCAACCAATAAAATGTTTTAATCCTTTCAAACGTTTTACATTGAGAAGAAACACCAAATTTAAATTGTAGGATATTAGGTACATGTGATAACTCGAGATCAAAAAGATCAGAAAGTGATCGCCGGAGTGATGCCATATAACCCGAAGAAAGAGTGTTTCCAAGCGGACTTCTAGGTGAAAGAGTCATAGAAATAAATCTGTAACATCCCGTGATCTTATTGTAGAGGTGCCTTTAAAGGAAAAACCATGAGGTTAATGATAGAAAACTATATAGTTAAGCATGTTTGCGCTGAAGTAACACTGGATGGATGACCTCCTGAGAAGTGCTCAAGTCACGTAGTTTTTCTAAAGTCAAAGCGGATAATACCTCTATATTGAGATCACGGGATGTTACAATATGGTATCAGAGCTGACCTCCTACAGTACGATGTTGTTCGAGGATGAACCAAGTGGAAGCTGGTGGGCCTGTGATGCCCATGACTGAAGAGGGAGGGAAATGATCGCCAGGAGAAATCCTAAAAGAAAGGAATTACTGAGGCAAAATGTGGCTCTTGGCAGGCTTCTAGGCTGAATAATGAGTGATGAGAGAGGCACAGAAATGAATTGTCCTATATCGAAAATAGAGATAGATCCTGAGCTATATAAGTAGATAACATGATCTAAAATAGTAGAGACATCTTTTGGGGAAAAACTGTGAGACTAATATTGATGAAAAACTCTGTAGTTAAGCATGCTTTGGGTGAAGTAACACTAGGATAAGTGACCTTCTAGAAAGTGCTCGAGTCACGCAGTTTTTCTAAAGCCAAAGTAAATAATATCTTTACATTGAGATCACAGGATATCACAAAATAGATTCACATTAAAAAGTAATGAAAATTTTTATACCGTATAAGTAAATAACGTGATTCTAATGATAGAAAAGAAAGTGAATCTAAATATGAGATGCTACACTACAAGACCACAATACATTGCTTCTTCCAATTCAACCACCCATCACAGGCTGCCGCTGCTTCTGCGTTAACCGGCCTCCTCTTCCCATTCTCATTCAGCACACAGCCGGCAACCGGCGCCTTCATTATGTCCACTCCGAAGAGCCTCAGCACTTGCAGATGAGAACGATCACCGCCGCCACTCTCGCCTCCGGCACGCAGCTTGCAGTCGATGTAGAGCTGCGGCTCCGCCGTTCCCTTCGAGCGGCAGAACCCGACTTTGTCGCCGGCTTTCAGACCCTTCTCCTTCACGAATCGGCTCCACCCCTTGGTCAGCACGTAGCTCTGGCTGCTGTGCCAGTACGCGTACCGGAATCTCCACACCTTGCCGCCACCATCCTCAAAGCTGAGCAACATCCCCTTCTCGCCGCCGCCGGCGGATAATGGGAGGTGCTTCTCTGCATACTGCTTGGGTATGACGAGGCGGTTCAGCTTGCCGACGTCGCTGGGCGTGACGGCCTTGTGGAACAGAAACTCCCGGGCCGGCGTCTTCACCTCGCCGGAGAGATCACTGGAGGACGTCCCCTTAGACGGGCGGCGGGAGCGGCGGAGCTCGTCGAGGTACGTGTGCTTGCGGAGCAGGTCAACGATTTCGGCCTTGGAGCGGGAGAGGACGAAGGCGAGCTCGTGGGCGGCGTCGGCTCTGGCCGACAGCGGCGGGAAGTTTGTGACGGCGTCGCGGCCGCGGAAGCGCTGGGCGGCGACGTCGTAGGCGCGCGCTGCTTCCCGCTCGAGGGTGAAGGTGCCGAGCCAGACCCGGTGGTGCTTCTCGTAGATCTGGGCGCCCCACCGGCCGTTGGGCTGGGGGACGACGCCCTTGAACTGCGACGACTGCAGCTTGCCGCGGGACTCCGCGTCAGTGCCGGGCTCGGAAGCAGCCGCCGGCGGAGGGTCGGTGACGGCGCTGGCGGCGCTGCCAGCACTTTGCAGCGGCGGAGGCGGCGGTTCGGCGGCGTCGTTGGTGGCGGAGGAATAGTCGATGCGGCTGCTTGTGTCCATTAATTTTGTTATTAATTGTGCGAACTGTGAAGTAGAGCGAGATTTTAATGGAGATGGCGTTGATGAAGTACTGCAGGTGTTTATATAGAATCAGTGGAGGAGGCCAGATGGAGATATTGAAGGGAAGGTGGCAGAGCAAGGGGGATGTAACGAGGGGCAATGGGCCGGGCCCGGCAAGTTGGGGAAGAAGGAGAAATTTAGGCAGTCTGGATTCACATGAGAGACAGAGATGGTGCATCCCCCTTATGCTTACAAGCTGAGCAACTTGCTCAGCTGACCTATTTTAGCAGGGTCCTCTTTGCTGTTATTATTATTAAAAATAATTACAGAAATGTTAAAAAAATATTAAATAATTCTAATATATCACTCTCTCTATAAAATTTGAATTATCAAAATCATATATATATTTAAATAAAAGTATTTAAAGTTTCGTGTAATATGTATATAAATATCCTTATTATTATCAGGATAAATTATACACATGCGTTCTTTGAATCTTTGAGTTTTTATGTGCAGATTATTAATTTTGAATCTTTAGCATTTAGATGCGTGAGGCCTTAGGATGTACATAGGTCTGTCAGCTAAGGTAATGATTTATTATCGTGCAGTATTCTCACCCGCAATATTATAAGGCTAAATTATTAAAATATATTATTTTGTAATTGCAAACAGTTGTTTAGTGTAATTTTAAAATGTTGGGATTTGGTGCGGCAAATACGTTAGCGAAAATTATTGTGCGTGTAAGACATAGGGCATGAATCGTGTGTAATGCATGACTTAAATAAATTTTTATGACTAACGTAAGTCGTTTATAGTTTGCTATTTATGTAAGTTGTACACGATATATGACTTAGCATATTCTGCTGACATGATTAGTCCAGTTAATACCAAATCATGAGGGAATTTCATTGTATGGTGTTGAGGGGATTTCAAAAAGTAAATAATAATAATAATAATAATAATAATAATAATAATAATAATCTCATATTAAATAACGCTAGAGGAGTATTAATTAAGATTATATGAGCAGTTCAAAAAAAAAAATTTTGGGTAAATTGCATCGGGGACTCTGAGATCAAAACTTATTACAAATTGATCTTAATTTTTGGGCTAATTAAATAAAATATATATTTTTAGGCAATTTAATAAAATATATATTCTTAGGCTAATTAAATAAAATACTATATAAATATGATAGACAATCTGGCATTCAAATATTTTTTAAATTTATATTTAATAACAACTAACCGGCATAAGAAATCTTTACATAATTCACATGTGATTATAATTACTTCAAAAAAAAGATTTCATATCTTGATCGTCTAACAAAAATGAATAAAAAATGAATTATTTACTAAAAAAATTTTACATAAAAGTTTTAATATAACATATTCTCTATCTTTCTATGAATTTTGTGTTAATACGAGTTTATTTGGTATATTAAATTTTTTATAAATTAAATTTAATCAAAAAATCTAAATTTCTGTGAAGTTTTATTAATAATACTGAAATCATATTTTTAATTCAGAATCAGTTAAAAGTTTTTTCACAAATATTGTAAGTAACTTTAAAACCTAACACACCTGTAATTTTTATTAAAATCAGAGATTATTTGATATGCTAAAATAATACTATAAATCTTAAATCTGAAACAGAAAATTCTAGTAATAGATAATTGTATTTATATATAAATAAATTTTTCTAATAAGATAATTTAATTTTATAAATAAATTTTTCAATCATAAACATGAAAAAAATATTAATAATACACTAAAATAAAATTTCAGAAGCAAAATATTAAATTTATTCTTATTTTTTATTATTATAAACTCTAATACACAGTGGGATCTCCTACTTCAAAAAATCATAAATATATCTTTTTTTTCTTTTTTTTTCTTTTATCTTTATCACCGAATTGTTGAAAATTTTTTTTCGTGATTATCGATTTGGTGGAGGATTGCGTCACCTTAGATTTTCAATTCTCTTTTTATCCTCTTTTTTGTTTTTCTTTCTCTCTCCCTTTCTCATTTCAACCGTAGAAGTGTTAGGGCAAGCAAGCGGCTATGAATCGGAAGAGCGATGAATTGATGTGTGAAAGAGAAAAATATTATTTTCTCTGATTAATTAAATTTGAGAGTAAATCTGATATTTATTTTAAAGTTAAAATTAATGAATAATTAAATTTTTTTAAATTTATTTTTTTATTCTTCTAAATTCATATTTTAATAAATAATAATAAACTATATAGTTGAACTAAAACTATTTCCCTTAAATATGTCAAATTTGAACATATATCTTCATAAAATTTTTAAATTAATGAATAATCAGATAAATCATCAGGTTTTAAATAAATTTATATGCAAATCAAGAAAAATAATTTATTAATGTCATTCTTAATATTTTTAAATAAATTCTAGATTTTAGAAAAATTATTTCTAGGTTTAAAACTAATTGTTATAATTATTTTAAGTCATTTTGGATCTAAGTAAAATCCTCAATCATCTCCAAATCTATAATAAATTCATTTTATTCAATAGGCTCCAATTTATCCACATAAATTATAAATTTTAAAAATTATATTTAAATTCTAACTTCTATACTTCTTATATTTTAGATCTTTTTTAGAGATAAATAAATCATATATATTACCCCAAATTTCTTTTATAATTCCCGCAATTAGCATAAAAAATCATTAGACCTAAAATTTCATAAATTTTATTTATCGCTCAAATTTATATGTATAATTCTAATTTATAATATACATCAAATTTAAATTTTCAGGACGACACACGCAACCACGGCCGGTGGATGATTGGATTCTCACGATTGCCGTGTGAAGACGGCTGGCTACTCGTAACCGCGCCGAAGTCCGACTACGAATAGTCTAGTTGAAGGTCATTTGAGCATGTAATTGTGCATGTAATTTCCAGTGCACACAGCCGTTGCACACAAGACAACTGTGAGGGGCATTTTTATCATATTTTAGTTTTTAAAGGCTTTTTCAATAAAATTAATGATTTCGGTCTTGAAAGGATTAGGCAAAAAGTTGGATTCAAGCTCAGGGACTTAATAATAATTTTGGGCTGGGGACTTAAGTTGATAAATTTAAAAAGTCGAGATTAGTTGCGAGTTCCCCTTTACTTTAGGAGTCCAGATGAAATTTATCCAAATACTTTTTTAGTTAGTTTTAGAGTTTAAACATAATTAGCCTACACGAAAGCACGTAAAATTGAAATGAAGTGAATCGAGTAATGCTTTGTTCAAACTTATGTCGAGCTCGAGATCATTCTAAATTTGTTGCATAATGACATTTTCGGGCTTAGTAAGTTCATATCTAATTCTTGAACTTCCTTTTCAGTTTTTCATAAATAAAATTATATATAATTTAGTTCATAGATACATAAACTAAAAATGAACTCGCACATATTAAATGCATGAATGTATTCTCACACGAGTTTATTATCATGAAAATTTATTATTCATAAACTTATTTTTTTAAGATTAATCTTTTAACATCTCTAAATGAATCTCATTCTAATTAAGTATGTGCATGAGTTCCATAAATATTATTTACGAGTATTAAAGAATTGAATATTTGTATTTTCAAAATTCATTAATTTGAGTCTCTGTTATTTACCCTTATATGCATTAAAGTCCCTGTAGTTTTTGATTTAATCAATCAGTTTATCAATTATAGCAAAAAAAAAAAATATTTACATAATGTTTCATTAGCAATAGTAATTTAATAATGTTCTTCATCTAAGTGGTTTCAATAATATTTTAAAAAAAAACTTATTATACTTTTTCTCAAACAAATAGATCAATTCAATTAATTAAAAAATTAAAGAGACTTACATGATATATATAGAAGCCGACAAAAAAAATCTAAATGCTATCCGCCCTTCACCGTATGACTTATTTATTAAGCTTAACGAGCTAAATATAAACAACCTCACGTCAAATAATCTCGGATCATTTGGCGGTAAACCTGCAGGCACCGCGTATTCAATAAGAGCGAGCACAAGCACGAGCACGCGCACAGGTGGCGGCCGCGGATTTACCCCGACTTGCTATCATGAATGCTCCCCACCCACAGATTGATTACTAACCAGCGGCTCGGAACTGTGAATGAAGCTTCCAAGGCTCTGCAATTAATCCACGTGCGATATTTTTATTGGACAAGGCCGTGGTAATGGGCCCCAAACGCCTAACCCGAGTTTATCATTGGTTGGTTTGGGCTGATAACTACTCTTCCACGCGGTGACGTTGACTTTTGGGATCTTTTTAGAAAATAATATAAATTTAATAGAAACTAATTCTCTTAAATTTTAGATATAGATGCATTCAAGTTCTCTTAAATTTTAAATTAATCAAATAATTTTTTTTAATTTGGGTTAATGCGTAAATAATTTCTCAAATATTAATAAATAAATTTAATAAAAATTTTTTCTCTAATTTATTAACTAATTTAATTAATTTAAAAATTAAATTAATATTTTAGATAAAAATAAAATCCAAATTAATATATTAATTAGAAAAAATATTTTCTATTAAATACCTTAATTAGGATTGAAAGACTTATTTATACTTTATTTTAATCTCGAGAATTTATCTAATTAATTTAAAATCTAAAAAAATCTAATTGTATATAAGCTTAAATTAAAAGAATAAAATTGCTATTAACTAAATAATATTTGCTAATTTATTAGATATAAAATGTGACTAATAAATAACTGTTGACGTAGGATGTGGGGATCCCAAGAAACACCGAAGAGAGAGAGTTCCGGGAGACGGCGGCGCGCAATTGAAGGCTGTACAATGTTCTTAAGAAAAGAAGAGGAAGAAAGGAAGAAGAAGAAGAAGAGAGAGA
>JAEMOT010000740.1:1583-26398 GCA_019297695.1 Apostasia ramifera
TATTCTATTATTGGCCTAATTTTAAATTTTTATTCTTAATATTATTTTATTTTATATTTTAAAATTTTAAAATGTTAAATACAAATAAATATAAAATTTAGAATTAATGATCATTATTTAATATTAAAAAATACTTTTATTTCACTCTAAAATTATTAATTGATTTAACATGAGTTGTGAAAAACTTTTATTAAAAAAGGCATAAATTATAATCACTCATGTTATATTATCATGTTATATATAAAAATTTAATATGTATATGTTAATACTTATGTAAAAATTATTGTTAACCAATAAATTTAGACATAATTTTTTTACTCATGTTAAAATTTTCATGTTAAAATACTTTTTTCTTGTAGTGAAATTATATCAATATTCGTCGAACCGCATGAACATTTAGTATATCCAGCTTATCAGATCTGGAAATTTTTTCAACAACAAACCTGAGGAAGACCAGTCACAAAAGAATTTTTGGCTACTCTTGGGATTATGAACAAAAGGCAAATCTATCCGAATTATTATCAGTTCACTAAGAAAGGCATCAGTATCGATACATTTGTAATGGACGAATTATGAT
Organism: Apostasia ramifera; assembly: GCA_019297695.1. Classification (NCBI taxonomy): domain Eukaryota; kingdom Viridiplantae; phylum Streptophyta; class Magnoliopsida; order Asparagales; family Orchidaceae; genus Apostasia; species Apostasia ramifera. The sequence goes on from JAEMOT010000740.1 coordinate 2,161, forward strand.
ATATGATCAAGAACATATAATTGAAGAATTCCAAGGGGAAAATGATTTTGATTTCTGTTGGGGACCAAAAATAGCAGAATTATTTTAAAAAAATTCAAATCGGGTTCTCCTCAACACCCGATAATATCTCTCTACAATCTGATTAAAGACCTCAAGCTTGGACGAATATTTCGCGATAATAAAAGGTGGCAAAAAAAGAAAAGTAGTTATAATCAAGAAAAATTGTTATAATTAGAACCTGTGCAGCAATAATGGAGCACTGACAGCACTTTAGCAGTACTGTAGCAGCAATAATAGAACAATAATGGAGCATTGGCAGCACTGGCAGCACTGTAGCAGTACTGTAGCAGCAATAATAGAACAATAATGGAGCACTATACTGCTGTACTACTGTAGCAATAATGAAATACTTTTATTATGAAGCAATAATAGAACACAGCACACTACATTATTAGCTAGCTTTATCGTCTATATAAGGATGACCTCCGAGCTGTGGTCAGACATTCATTCGAAAGCATCAATCCTCCTCCTAAAGCATCACACCTCCCCAGTTGTTGTGATATAACCTCAAATTCTGTAAAAATAAAAATAAGAGGTATTTAAAATATTATATATATATATATGTAATTAATAATAAATATTTAAATAATCATTAGTAAAAAAAATTAATCTTACAAAAGGCCTAAAAGTCTCGTTTGATTTGACCTTTTTTAGTTATTCAGCACAAATTTCAAATATAAAAATTAACTTTGTTTAACGTCTTATACATTTTTTAATATTAAAATAATTTTTTTTATTAAACTAAAAAATAAAATATTTTTTTTTTATCTAAAAAAGTTCGAACTAAATAAGATATAAATATGTCATTTTCAAAAGATTTAAAAATTAAATTTTAAAATAAATGAATATGAGATTTAATATATTATTGAAAAAATTGAGGCATATGTATATAAATTTCCCTTTTTGAAAATAAAAATTTAAATCATGAAATATTAAAATCTGAAACAAAAAAATAAAAATTTTGACTACTCTCCATCTTTCTCATGCTTCAAAAATTAAAATGCAAAAATTAAAAAAATATTAAGAATCAATTAAATTGTGTTTGTTTACTGAATTAAAATTAATCACCAACATGCAATATCATATTCAAAATTTAATATTAAAATTTATTTATAATTCAGATCATATATATTTTTTAAAATAAAAAAAAAATATTTTACATGCATCTCAAAATAATAACGAGTTATATTCCATATATTATAATATAATAATTAATTTTATTACACATCATATAAAACACTTAACAAAATTTTCTTCACATTCAACTTTTTTTTTGAAATTACTATAAAAAAAAGATTGTTTTGAAACAATCAAAGTTTAATTATTTTTAAATATTTATTTGTAAAAAAACACTTCGCGTATTTAATTTCTCCTTTTCTCTCTCAAATGTACAAATTAAAATATTTAAAAAAATTTTAAAATTTTATTTCCTTTTTATTCTAAAATAAAATTAGTTTCTTAGAAATAAAGTGAAATTTAAGAGATTAATCAAAAATATAAAATTACTTGATTTTAGGTTTAAAATTTAAAACTTAACTTTAATTTTTTTATTTTATTCTTGGAAATTAGGTAGATGGAGAATGTTGTTTTAGGCCCTCCTTGTCGTGTGGACTAAAATTCGGACCAAAATAGTATTTATTTAAAAACTAATAATAGTAATAATAAATAAATTTTTTTAATCATTTTACATAAATTCTAATATGAAAAAAATATTTAACTTTACATACCCAATAATATTTAATAAAAATATTAATTTTATTTCACATTGTATACCAATATACTCGAATCTGAGTATTTTGGTGTAAGATGTGAAATAAAGTTAATATTTTTTATTAAAAATTTTCGAGCATATGAAGTAAAATAATATTTTTTTATATTAAAATTTGTGTAAAATAATTAAAGAAATTTATTTATTATTATTATTTTTTAAATTAGTATTATTTTAGTCCTTGCGCTAAACAAGGCTAAAACTTTTCTGTTCGACTAAGACAGATAAAATAATAATAAAATAAAAAGTACAAGTAATAATTTAAAATTTAAAATTTCTATTTTAATAATTTAATTATTTAAATATGAAAAGAAAGTTTTTAAAATCAAACATTATAAACTTTTACTTTTTAAGATAGAACAATTTAAATTTTAAAGATTTTAAAAATTTTAAAAACCATTGCTGCTTAATTATTAAGAAAAACACAATAATTTTCTATTTTTGTAAATCTATTTATTTGATAAATTAAAATTAATTTTTATGAAAAATAAAAACCTATTTATTTCGTCATCTATTCAACAAATTTATATAAATACATTTTAATCAATGAATAAAACTTTTAATAAATATATATGTTTACCATGTTTATAAAATTTAATAAATGGTCCCCATAATTTTTAAAACAATTTAAAATTGCCAACTGGTGACTACTGAAATTATTCGAAGTCAGTATTCAGAATTAAAATTAATTTGTGGACTATTTATGTATATAATATTTCTGATAGACCCGAAGTGTAATTTTTTTATTAATTATGTATTAATTATATAAATAAATTGCGGTTAATAGTTAATTTAATTATAATTGACAATTAATATTATAGTAATTAAATTAGTTTCGATAATAGGTGATAAATAGATGCTATATTATCATAATACGGAGGGGATCATATTAATATATTTAAAATTTATTATATTATTATTTTGTGATATTACACCCCGTTTCCTGAGTTAAAGTCTTATTATCACACAATTCACGTTTTTTAAATTATAACATTAGGCCGCGAGGCGCGCCATGGCCGTTGCGCACTCAGCGGCCATGCGAGGCTGCGCGCGCAGTGACCGTGGCGCGGTGTTGCTGGACANGGATCTGGTGGAGAGAGGGTAAGGGTATAATGGCAATTTTAATATTTCATAATAATAAAAAAATAAAAAGAACCCATATGATAATTTTTGAAAACCTAAGGACCCCGATGATATAATTTAAAAAACGTGGACCTGTGTGATAATAACCCTTAAACTCAGGGACCTGGGTGTATTTGTCCTTTAATAAATTATCATATGAGTCTTTTTTATTTTTTTATTATTATGAAATATTAAAATTGCCATTATCCCCTTCCCCTCTCTCCCCCAGATCCGGCAGCCGCGCCGCCCCCGCCCCCCCCCGCGTCCCCGCCGGTGGCGTCACGCTACCGCGGAGTGACTGGCAGTTGCCGCGCGGGAGCGCAGGCCGATCCCGCGGGACTGCGCGACCTCCGGGATCTGGTGGAGAGAGAGGAGGACCTCCCCCCCTCTCCTCCCAATCCAGCGAGCCTGCGACCCCGCGCAACGCCATCGGCAATCGCTTGAAGCCGCTGGCGGGCGCCGGATCAAGAGGAAAGAGGGTATAATAGCAATTTTTGAAAAAAATTAATAATAAACAAATAAAATAAATTTATATGATAATTTTAGCAATTTTTGAAAAAAATTAATAATAAACAAATAAAATAAATTTATATAATAATTTATTAAAAATTAGGAACCTCGATTTTATAATTTTATAAACATGGGCCGGCGTGAAAATAAGACTAAGGTGAGGGGCACAATAGTCATTTCGATTTAGCCAATAATGAATGGTACAATTGCCAAATGGTCTGATGTTTTAGATTTCAGCAGAGTTTGGTCTGATACATCGAATAATTTAACGTAGAATTTGTTTTTTGATATTGAATTTACGTAGAACTCATTTTAATTTTTTGGAGTAATATAATATTCGGAGATAACAAGATTTGGAGCTTTGGTTGAATATTATTGTAATATTATATCGATAGCATTTGCTTTAATGCTAGTTAAATATTAATAAAAAATTAATTAAATCGTATGTCTCATATTTAGAAGTAGAGTATAATTTTGAGTAATATTTAGATGTAAAATGATAATTTTTTAATTTTTTATAATACTATTTACATATATATTATCAAATAAAAAAAATTTATTTATGTTATATGATATATTATGACCAAAATATTGCACAGAACTGCCTTAATACTATGTTTAAATAAAATTATAAAAAATTATTATATTGCTATTTTAAAATGATACTTTTAGAAGTAGCATATTTTGATTTTTTTAAGTTTTTTTAAATTTTTTTTTGCTGATTATAATTATTTAAATACTTATTATTAATACTATATATATAAAAAATATTATAAATATATTTATCGATACGTATATATATGCTACTAATTTTTATTTTTAAAAAATTTGAAAGGTTAAATTATAAAATAAAAGAAAAGGAGGTTTAATGTGTAATTAAAGGAAAAATAAGAGGTATGTATGTAAATTCTGATTATTTATATAAAGAGTAATTTCATTTAAATTTTTAATCTAAATTCATGATTTTAAGTAAATCTATAAAAATAAAAAATAGGTCGGATCTCTCCTCAAAATATTTTCATATTGTCTTTTTTAATAAATTTCATTAGATTGTTATTTTAAAAAATTTAAAATATGTTTTTAGATGTTAAAAATTTTTATTACAGATTAAAATACAAGAAAATAAAATTAAAATTAGAATAATAATTAAAAATACTTAAATATATTTATGCTGCTTTAATATATATTTTTTGTTTTTTAAAAATAATAATTTAATAGTTAAATTTAATAAAAATTATTTAAAAGGACTGATGTAGAAATAATTTTGTACGAGAGAGAATTAAATAGCACGCTTCCTTTTTTTGAACCCGGAGAAAATGTTAGTTATATTTCATGCCTTTGCATGAAATTATCCATATATTTAATTTGTGTGTAGCCATCAAATGCTCAGTGATAAGTCTTGTTAGTTTTTTTTCATAAAAAAAAAGTCTTCATACCTTTGGCACCTTCTATAGGTGATGGAAAGTGTTTCATTAAAGGATAAATTACACTCGGGCTCCCAAATTTAATAATTAATAACACATAAATTTATATTTTTAAAATTATAATATTAAATAAATTATCAAATATATCTTTTTTTATTTTTTTATTATTAAAAAAAATTTAAAATTACTATTATATCTTTGCCCTCTCATCTCCCGATCCCCGCGCACGCGTGAGGCCGCGGGGCTTGTGTAACCCACTGGCAGCTGCCGGTTGAACGGGGATTAGGAGGAGAAAGAGAGAGGCGCGGGGATCGGGAGGAGAGAGAGGGGAGGAGTACAATGATAATTTTTAAAAAAATTTAATATTAAAAAATAAAAAAAGGACCTATTTGATACTTTATTAAAACTCAGGAACCCGATATTATAATGTGGACCTGTGTGTTATTAAATCTTAAATTCAGAGACCTTAGTGTAATTTACCCTTCCTTAAATTAACATTTTTATAAAAAAAATTGCAATTGCAAATTAAATATTATTGCAATAATTGCAATCATGATTTTATTTTTGTTAAAAAAATCATGAATTATTGGCCTAAAGCTATTCTTTTTAACACACTGGTGATTTAAATATAAAGAAAAAGAGCTAGGAAGCTTCCACTGATGAATATGCAACATTTTTTAAAATTTTCCAAAAAAATTTCAAAAAATATGAAAAATCAAAAAAACAACTTTAAATTGTGGTGCACTTGGGGGTGGAAATGTATAAATGGAGAGCATTCGACGAATAATTTTGTGTTCGATTTGATAAGAGCTTTTTTAATTTTGGTTTGAATGATTTGTGAATGAGTTTGAACATACTAGCATTTCGCTTATTAAAATTCGTAAATTATTTATACGCAGTTCATGAATATGCTCGATTATAAAATTCCGATGTTCTTTTATAGCTCGATTAATAATACTTTTAGAGATTTTTAGTATATCTTATTTATTAATAAAAAATTATAAATTGTAATAATAAGTCTATATATGAACATATTAATATCATTGCTATATAAAAAATTATTTATATTTTTTTGTGTTATGAACTACTACATATATGAACTCTTTTGAGTATATTAGCATGCTCATTCGTGAATCATATGAACAAAATTCAAACAAAATATATTTCGACCCCGTACTAATTCTAAATCACTTCGTGGCCCTTATGCACAGAGGCGTGGCTAAACCATCTACAATGAGGGGAGCGAAGGAAGAAAGCTTAAAAAAGAGAATACGCTCTCGCATCGCTTTTTCTATAGAAAGCTCGTCCACTTCATTCGCTTGGCGAATGATCTTCGCTTCGGGGGAACAACAAAAACCACAATCTCGTTCTTTCCTTTCTTCGGTGCTACCTTTTTTCTTTCCAATTAGAGAGGTGGTTTATAATTACCTTTTTTTGAAGTGTGCCCAGAACGAACGTTGAATAGAATTTTACTCGGGATGATTTTGAATCTATTGCGAACAAAATCGGCTTAACTCGACTTGAGATTAAATCAAATTCCCCTCAGGCAAAAGCTTCTATTCAATCTTGAGTGGTGAGTATGATCAGCTCGAGATCGAATCATTAACGACAGCCCAGCCCAGGATTTCACCAGAAGAACAAAGGCCCTGTTTGGTGCGAGAACTAAAATGAGGACTAAAATGGTACAAATTTTAAAAACAACAGTAATAATAATAAATAATTTTTTTAATTATTCTACAAAAATTTCAATATAAAAAAATATTATTTTACTTTATATACTCAATAATTTTTAATAAAAATATTAATCGAGTATTTTGAGTTAAGATGTGAAATAAAATTGATATTTTTATTAAAAGTTATTGAGTATATAAAATAAAATAATATTTTTTCATATTAAAGTTTAGATAAAATGATTAAAAAAATTTATTTATTTATTATTATTATTATTATTTTTAAATTAGTATTATTTTGATCCTAATTTTAATTCTCACGTTAAACAGGGTGTGTGCATGAGACCCACACGATACAGTTGATTAAATCCTGCACCGCATAATAATTTACACTAATAAGAAACGTCAGGCGTGCACGCTCGGCCTATCTGATATGTAGCCGCACCGAGTACCCACTGAAGGCACGCGGTATTGATTTTTTTTTTTTTTTTTTAATTTTATTTTTGGCGCGAAGGTGACCTGCACAGCCGGTAGCGCATCGACATCTGTCAGTGGCTGATAGCCAGTGGAGTTTGAACGGGAAATACATTTGAACATAACGCAGCTCAAAAAATCAAATTTTTGAGAATCAATTTTTTTTTAAAATTTAAGAAAATTTAAATTAGTTCAAAGTTTAATTATTCATATTTTTATCAATTTAAATACAACTTATATATATTATATGCAATGTTTTGATATTATAAGTTATTATTAAATTATTGCTTATGATATTGTTAGATTTATTTTAAATGAGATACGTGTATTGGATTATTTCTCAAATTCATTTCACTGCATTCATATATTGTATTATTTTTTTAGCAAATACTTGTACTTCAAATATAGACAATAATAATTCTATATTAGTTATGTCTTATTGTTAACACGTGGATCTTGCGCTGCATTCCGACCGTACACGTGGCGCCTAGCTGGCCTCCAGTTACTTTCATTTTTTTGTTAACTCCTCTGTTCTTGCAGATTTCTGACAGGGTCTACCCCCGGCCACGAGTGTTCACTTAGCCTCGTCCACGACGAGTCAAGATCATCCTCGGTAGCGCCGGGCACGAGGTTACAAAGCGGTGCATGTCACAATCAGCTTGACACAACCGCGCCGTTCCCCGTACAGAGCACTTTCTTCCAGACCCACGAACCAAGAATTCGCATGCTGTAAAACATCACGGATCCCTAGAAGAAGTACCAGTATTAAAAGATATCATCCTATTTTCGCGACTTTCGACCCCTCCAACTGCCGACAAGCGGCGCGAACCCAGGGCTTGTCCACCTCCTTTCCTCCGGAAAACCAGGACGAAGCTATGCACTCCATTGCCTATAAATACCCTAGAACAGTCTCCAGCAAGAGGATCGATCCTGATTGTATCAAAGCCTCAACTGATGAGCTCTCTCTTTTTCTCTCAAAAGCATTGTATTAGCCTGCACAGCTACTTTCCTTCGCTAGTGAACCTTCTTTACTGATCGCTTGGTGGACGTAGGGGATTTCCTCCCTGAACCATCTTAAACCTCTGTGTGTTCTTCTGGATGCCCCGAACTCTCTCTCTCTCTCTATTTCTCTCTCTCTCTTCTTGAGCCTCCTCTAACAAGCTTATTCCCCTGCGCGCCGCCGTCTCCTGGAACACTCTTTCTTTTTCGGTATTCCTTGGAATCCCCTACATCCTACGTCAACAGTTATATAAATTAATTTTTTTAATATAACCTTTATAGTATAGTGCCTATATCATATACTAAAAATTTATTCAACTTTAGAGAAAAATAAAAATTTATTAAAAAAAATAAAATTGTATAAAGATAGCTACTATATATATTTATATTGAGCCAATTGTAAATTGTATTGATATAAATAAAAATTAATTTAAGTTTCTAACATTTTGATAATGTTTACTGCAATCCTAAACTTGTCAGAAGATTACTATATTTTGATTTTATTTGAATTGATTAATTCGTGAGAATTCATGTTATGTTTAGTAATATATATGAGTTGAGTGAATTTTGAATTAATTTCGAGTAGAATTTTGAATGAGAGGCTACCCACTCAAAAATGTGCTTGAGTTAGACTCGAGATTGTGCTATATATTTATTCAAAATTTTATATTTTATTTTTGTTTAATGGCATAGTGATTGAAATGAATATTATAAATTTTTTTGATCTTAAGCTAATGAATAAAAATTATTATTTATATTAACATCATAATTTATTAATGAACTATTAATTTTAGAATTAATCTTGTACGTTTTCAATTCCCGTAAAGTAAATTGAAGCCTCTATTTATGTTTTATTTATTTTTAATGATTTTATTAACGGAACAAAAAAAATTATCGAAAGTTTTATAGCTGTTATCATAATAGTGTTCTTTTATTTTAGTAGTAAAAAAATTATTTGGATTATAGATAGTGTTAAATTTAAATTATATTATTATTATAATTTTTAAATAATATTAAAAAAAATTGTGATGTTTAGAAATAAAATAAATAAAAATAAATTATTTTTATTTTATTGGAAATAAATTTTCTTTGTAAATTATTTTTTGAAATAAATTTTCAGATAAATTCAGGCCCTCGTTCGAGTTGGCACCTCCCCTGCACGTACCTTCGCGGAACGGCTGCCAGAAACTGCCTATAAAATGACGCCAATGGCAGCGACTCACCAATCCATTATCGTCTCGATCACTTCTCGGTCCCCATTGCTGGCGTTATGGAAGACCAAACCCTCACCGGCGTTCTGCGTCGAGCCGCCGACGACTTCCCCAACAGGCGGGCCATCTTCGTCCCGGGAAAGGTCGACATCCCTCATTCCCGCCTCCACGAACTCATCGATTCGGCCGCCCAGCTCCTGGTCGCCGCCGGCGTCCGCACCGGCGATGTCGTCGCCCTCACCTTCCCCAACACCGTCGAGGTCTTTATTCATCTTGTATTCCTCCATTTCCTTTTCGTACTGCACAAATTCAGTACTCTCTAAAAATGAAATTCTTCTTTCCAGTTCGTGATCATGTTCTTGGCGGTCATTCGATCGCGAGCAACTGCCGCTCCCCTGAATTCGGCGTACACGAAGGAGGAATTCGAGTTCTACCTTTCGGATTCGGAATCGAAGATGCTTCTGATGAGCAAGCAGGGGAACGCGGCGGCGGAGAGCGCCGCCACCAAGCTCGGAATCCTCCGTGCCACCACCGTTCTCACCGATCCCTCCAGCGAAATCCAGATCGATGGCCTCACGGCCATTGGATCCACGGCCAATGGGGGCAACTCCACATCTGCCATCGAGAACGAACCGTCTGACGTGGCGCTCTTCCTCCATACCTCCGGCACGACGAGCCGGCCAAAGGGAGTTCCCCTGAGCCAGCAGAACCTCGCCGCCTCGATCCGCAACATCCGCACCGTTTACCATCTCAAGGAGACGGACTCGACCGTCATCGTCCTCCCTCTCTTCCACGTCCACGGCCTCCTCGCCGGACTCCTAAGCCCACTCTCTGCCGGCGCATCCGTCGCGCTTCCAGCCTCCGGCCGGTTCTCCGTCTCCACCTTCTGGTCCGATATGCGCAGTGCCTGCGCCACCTGGTTCACCGCCGTCCCGACCATCCACCAAATCCTCCTCGACCGCCACTCGTCATCCCCAGAGCCCGAATATCCTCGCCTACGGTTCATCCGCAGCTGCAGCGCGTCGCTTGCGCCTTCGGTTCTGACGAGGCTCGAGGCGGCGTTTGGAGCGCCGGTGCTCGAGGCCTACGCGATGACGGAGGCGTCTCACCAGATGGCAACAAACCCGCTGCCGGAGGACGGCCGGCACATTCCGGGATCAGTCGGCCGGCCGGTAGGCCAGGAGATGGCGGTGGTCGACGAGAACGGGGCAATCCAACCGCCAGGAGCACCCGGCGAGGTCTGCATCCGCGGGCCGAACGTGACGCAGGGTTACAAGAACAACCCTGACGCGAACAAGGCGGCGTTCCTCTTCGGATGGTTTCACACCGGCGACGTCGGGTACTTGGACGACGACGGGTACCTTCACCTCGTCGGCCGCATCAAGGAGCTCATCAATCGAGGAGGTAAGCATATCCGATCGATCGAATCGAACGAGAAATCGCGGTGAGACGGGAGATTTGCTGGCTGAATATTTGGGGAATTTTTGCAGGGGAGAAGATATCGCCGATCGAGGTGGACGCCGTGCTACTTTCGCATCCGGCGGTGGCGCAGGCGGTGGCGTTCGGCGTTCCCGACGAGAAGTACGGCGAGGAGATCAACTGCGCGGTGATTCCCAGGGAGGGGGAAGCGATCGATGTTGTGGAGATGGAGAGGTACTGCAAGAGGAACCTGGCCGCGTTCAAGGTCCCCAAGAGGATTTTCGTGGCGGAATCCTTGCCGAGGACGGCGACCGGCAAAATCCAGCGTCGTTTGGTGGCGGAGAGTTTCATGGCGGCGGCAAAGACTACCAAGGCAGCGGCGTAACCTCGTGAGGCCAGCCGTTGAGGAAGAACCGAAGAAGATCGTTTTTTTTTTGTTTTTTTTTTTAGCTATTAATCTATTATGTTAATAAACAATAATAATATATATATTAATAAAATGTTTATTATAATAAAAAAAATGTTAGGCTGGAGTATTTCAACTAACCACGACGCCTTCGAAAAGATTCTTGCGAAAAATGCGAATCGTGACTTGAGTTATTTTTAACATTTCTTATCATTTAACATTTATTACTGCGTTTAATTTATTATTATTTTAATATTATATTATATAATTTTTTTAATTAATAATTTTATAAAAAAATATTTATAAATATTATTAAATTAAATAATATTTTTTTTATAAATATCATAACATAACATCAGAATAATATTAAATTAAATGAACTATTAGTATTATAAATATTTTAAATTTAATATGTAAATTAGTTAGCCTTGCGACTAAAATGAAAATGATTATATATAAATTTATGATGAAAAATATTAAAAATATTTAAATTTAAATTTAAAGTAAATATAACATTTAATATTCAAATTAGTTCAGACCTCTGGATAAAGTTAAATATAAAATTAAAAAGTATGTATAATTTTAAGATAAATATATTAAAAATAAATTTTCATGCATATATATTTTTTAAATATAAATCAAATGGATAAATTTTTTTAATTTTCGCTGGAGACTGAGAATCGATGGAGTTTTCATAGGTCCCATTTTATTAATAAAATTTATCATTACTTTAGCTATTTTAGCGGCGTAGCCAGTTACTCAAAATCCTCGATTTTTCTATTTCCTAATGTTAGCAATGTATAATGGCCAAATAGGATCATTTTTTGCCACTATACATTGCTAATATTAGGAAATAGAAAATTCGAATATAAAATGATAAAATATGACAATCTATAACAGAAACAGGTCTATGCATGGTAAAATTTGCGATAAAAAATGTCAAAATTAATATACGTTTTTGTACATGTGTCAAGAAGTGATAGAATATTTCGCATTTTCATAAATGCATGTTAAACACAATTTAAGTATTTCTTTATTCTTTTGGGGCGGCTTCGCTCGAAACTCTTTGATTTTTCTCTGGCTCAAAGTTAACTTGCCTCCAAAAGAGATTTGTTTAACTTGAAACCAACGCGACATATGTATAAACGTACATATCTATAATTTTCAAATATAACCAAGAAATTTTATGCATAAAAATATATTATTATAATAATTCATAGAAGAAATAAGGTTTTAAATATTCATATAAAATTTAAAAATAATTTTATATTATTATATTTTAGGGATAATTACCTGCATGCTACATCATTTCACTTTATTTATGCGTTGCTCATCCATTCTTAGTTAATTACGCTATGCACACTCAAAATATTATAAAATCTTACATACACACACTTAAGTTAAAATTTAGTCAAAATCTATTTGAAAAAAAATATTTCGTTAATAAATCATTAAAATTATATTTTTACTTTTAATAGTACATATTTTTTTCTTCCTCGATGTTACACTAAAGCGCTGATCTGTCCAAAAATCAATTCACATCGCGGATGTTTTCTTCCCTTACCATAACCTAAACATCAAAGTTTTAAGATTTTCACTCAAAATATATTTAAATATCCTTAAAATAATATGATGAACGGTTCAGATTTTTTGTAACCTAACTATAGTTAGGTTATTGAAAAATTATAATTGCCCATTATAATGAAAATAAGTAAAAGTGTGTGTATGTAAGATTTTGTAATGTTTTGAGTGTGCATAGCGTGATTAACTAATTAGAATGGATGGGTAACGAATAAATAAAGCGAAATGGTGTGACATGTAGGTAATTATCCCAAATTAATATATGTAATACATAAAATAGATGGTTTTTTAGAAAATATGGCTTATAGTTAGGCTTAATAAAACTCTAAAGTGATTCGAAATTGAAAAAAATTTTAGAATGCTTGAATTAAATTCGACTTAAAATAAAAAAAATCCCTAAAATTCTCTATCACGATCAGCAAGGTTGACATTATCATGCTATAGTGTCTCTATGATCTAAATTGTCCACATGGCATTTCCATCTATGCAATATAATTTGGACTTGTTCTAAGTCGTTACAAATCCAAGTCTATTGCTCAATCTCGAACCAAAATAGTTTCTCCTAGTCGAGAACACCACTAAGCCCTCTACAAGTAAGCTAGTAATTAATCATTTGAGTTAATATAACTCGTAGATTCATAGCCAACTTCTCCTAGTCAGGGAGCCTCTACTGGTCCTTAGTTTCTTCCGGCTTGTGTTCGACTTTTCCATCTTATTTATGTCATCTATATGTGATCCATCATTTAGTTTTTTGAAGGAAACGTGATCCACCATTTAGCATCACATCGAATCAGAGCATATCCTCTCTATTAGTTTCTAAGAAGTTCTAACGAATTGTAGGACACATGATAGCCATTCAGGCTCTTACAGACAAATGTATCAATTGCTTAGTAGGGAATGTATGTTCCCTCTCCTCCCTCCATGACGACTCTCTCATAAATAAAGGATCTTCTCTTTCCACTCTCGTAGTTGCATAATTCTCCTCTCGGCTTGCTCGCGAGCAAGTTGCACCAACTCGAAGGCCTTCCATGAGTGGCTTGGGTTCGAATATAGCTTTTTAAATTTTTAGATTTTTTCTAAAGTTTTTTAAAAACACCAAAAGTTTATTTCCACGTTGCGAGATGAAAGAGGCACGGGGAATCACTCCTACATAAATCTTAGCACGAAGAACTTTGAGTAAATAGACTTTACTCCTTAGACTAAACCAACTTTTTTTTAAAAAACAAAACTTATTTTGAGCTAGTATGAGATTGATAGAATTTAATTCGAGCCAACTCAAAACCAAAAAGTTTGAAATCAAAGGAGTTCAAACCATAATTCAATTTCGGGTCGTATAAACTGTCTTAGCATGGGCATACAAAATTTCAAGCCAGAACTTAAATTGATAATAGAAAAGAGGCTATAGGTTCATGAACTTCTTTATCCTCCTTGGCATCACCCTTAACTTATGTATATATATTACAGTCTACTTAAAGAATAAGTTAGCAATAAGATAATTAATAAGCTAAAATAACATATTTATATATATATATATATATATNTTTTATAAATTTAATAAAAATATATATATATAAAATATAAAATAAAATTAATTTTAATATTCATATTTGCATTGGATGTGAAATAAAATGGATTTTTACGGTTAAAATTTATGTTAGGTAAAAATAAAAGTTCAAAATAAGCGAGTTCGCAGTGTGAGGTACGAAGAATTCAAATCACCTCCTTTAAATCTCAACTGGAGGCCCTCCTCAATATATTTCTTGATGCAAACTAAGTAGATTTTTTGTGGGAAAATATGTTTGAATTTAATAACCGGAGTTCTTTCATAATTTTTTTTTCTTTTAACATCTACTAGGACTATTTATTTGGCAGGTTAAAATTAACCTAATTTAATTTTAAATTGACAAAACTAATTTTATTTCACATTATTCATAATTTTTAATAATTTTTTTTATTTAAGCTTAAATTTAACCTAATTAAAATTTAAATTTGCAAACTTTAACTTTTGTACTATTAAGAAAATAATAAATTTTATTATTTTAACATTAAAGAAAAAAATTTGATAAGAAATTAAAGAAAATATTTACAATAAACATCTAAATCTAAAGTTTCTTTCATCACTTATTATCTTCACATGAGCTTTTATTTAAAGGCCTGCTTTCTTCGGTTAGATATCTTTTTATATTTTATATAATTTTTTTTAAAAATCAGGTAAATTGCATCTGGCCCCATGAGATTAGAAAAGTATTGCAAACTGGTCATAATTTCTTAAAAATCTCAATTTAGGTCATTAAAGTTATAAAAATATTACCATTAATACAATTTTGAAATATTGATATTTATGTTTTTTAGTTTAAAATTTTTAGAAAAAAAATTAAATTTTAAATTTTTATTAAAATTTTAAAAAAGAGTGAGAATGAAAGAGTATAATAGTGTTTTAAAATGAGTGAATAGTTTCAACTAATTTAAAAAATTAAATTTCATGTTTTTTTTTAGAAAGGACTTGTGCGAAAGGATTTCTAAGAAAAGGACCAAAACTGTAATAATTTTATAATCTCAAAAATCAATTTATAATATCTCCAGAGGCACTTTACCTTACTTTATTTTAATTTTAAGAATAATTAACTACATGCCACATAATTTAGTTTTATTTATGTCTTATCCATCTATTCTTAGTTAATTACACTATGCACACTCAAAATATTATAAAATCTTACATACACACATTTTAACTTATTTCTATTATAATGAATAATTATAAATTTTTAATAACCTAATTATAATTAAATCACAAAAAATCTGAGCCGTTCATCATATTATTTTAAAGATATTTAAATATATTTTGAATGAAAATTCTAAAACCTTAATATTTAGGTGGCAGCAACGGAAGAAGACATCCACGACGTGAATTGATTTTAGGATAAATCAGTGCTTTAGTGTGGTATTGAGGAAGAGAAAAATATATACTATTAAAAGTAAAAATATAATTTTAATGATTTACTAACGGAATATTTTTTTTTTCAAATAGATTTTGATTAAGTTTTAACTCAACTGTGTGTATATAAGATTTTATAATATTTTGAGTGTGTATAATATAATTAATTAAAAATAAATAGGTAAAATATAAATAAAATTAAATTGTGTGATATGTAGGTATTTATTTCTTAATTTTAATTTAGACTAAAATTCTGATCGAAATAAACATGTTCTTTAATTAAATAAATAATTTAAGCACACATTTTTAATATAAAAACTTTTATATTTTAGTAATAATATATTAATAACAATAATATTTAGAGAAATTAACAATAATATTTTGAGGGCCTCTCTTCCGTTCGTGATTTCCCAAATGCTGCGCGGCGAAAGGGCGAGAAAGTTACCGTCATGCCTTCTCGGCCGCCGGCTGCCTGTTGGACCTCGGTGGTGCAGAAGAAGACGGCGGCGCCTGATCTCTCCAGTCGAATCTTCGCCGACTGCAAATTGAGCAAGGGACTCTCGCTATCCCTAGCCCTAGTGGATGCCAGCGCCATCATTTATGGTGATAAGTTCGCTGGTTGCGCCGATATGAGAGGTTCTGATCCAGTGTCTCGGCATACGCTTGCCTTCCTTGCTTTCCTAGTAGAGACCTTGGAGCCCTCTTCTGAAACCGTTAAGAAAGGTAAAATATTTTGCTGTTTTTCTTCTATAGTGACGATAGGTATGGTATTCGATTGAAAGAATTGATTTTGTTCAAATACTTTTGATCCTTGCCGGTCTTTTGAAGATATTTTTTGTCTAATTTGGACCTGCCAATCCCCTTGGATGCGCATTATATTTGTTCAATATCTACTTTTCTTAGAGTTGTATTAGTGCAACTGAAACTTGTTTACAGGTTTTCAGTATTCAGAACGATCTTCTATTGCGGTTGTCACTGGAGATCTTCAGACATTGTCGGATGTTGATCTTAGAGTTTCGCTTTGACATGTATGCTGGAGTCTCAGATCCATGGAACAAGCCATCTGAGGAACAAGCCGCGCCTGATGCACAAATGCCTGGATTGGGGGAGTAATGTGCCTAATTTGACCGAATGGGATTTAAATTATATGCATGACATTATGATTTACAAAATTAATCAAAATCAAGGTGGATCAAAAAACTCACGATTAGGTTTCAGGAGGCGGAACGAAAGCAGCCGAGCAATTAAATTTACTGGGGACGACTCCGGCAGCCCGGAACTTGGCGGCGGCCTCCTGAACCTTGATGAGCTCTTCTCCCTTCTTGGCCTCCGCCATTGCTCTCCTCTCTTCTGCTTCCCTGTGAATCGAAGCTATCTTGTTCCTCATCTTCTCCGCACACTCTGCCTTCTTCTTCTCAAAGTCCTCCTGCTTGTTCACAACATCAGCAAAACCATGACTTTTTTTTTTTTTTGCATTACTTTCATTTGTAGCTCAATTAGTGATTTTTCAACGGTTTTATAGCTTCCTTATTTTCTATATATCATGGAGCAGAAGTTAAATTGACTTTGTGTAAATCATTTTTGTTCATTTTAGGATTACAGCAAGTTTACTTATATCGATCGAGCTTACTGTTCAAGTAAAGAAGTTGTTTGTATGCAGTGAGTAATGGGGGTTTTTTTTTTTAAGGCTGTTAATTCTGCTTGAGTTATTGGATCTTGTCCATGTACAAAGAGGAAGAGGGAGACTAAAGAAGACACAGCAAAAAACTATAAGAAATAATCTTAGTTACTCAGACTTAAATAAGAATTTGTTAATTAATACAGTGCAATGAAAATAAAGAATTCACGTAGCTGACCTCACTTAGTGGGATTAAGGCTTAGTTGTTGTTGTTGTTGTTGTTAACTCCGCTCGAAAGTTGAATTGAATCTTGAATTGAATCAAACTTGGCTCTATCCAAATAGGTTCATTATGGCTGAAGATCTTTAACGATTTAATCTATAAAAAACTTGAGCCGACATAAAATCGAATTGATTAAAAAAATAAAAGATATTATTTATATGTATTAATACATATAATGGAATTTTTTTTATTATTTTTTACAATAATCTAATGGAAATCTTCAATAGAATTTTCTCTATAATTTTTATGTAAATAATACTTATTATATATCATTGTTTTGTTTTTATTTTTAATCATTAGATCAAAACAAATGGTCATAGTTTAAGTGTTGACTGAATAAGTAAATATATTTATACATAAGATTTGGCTAAAAGATCGAAATTAATCAAAAGTCTAATAAAGCTTGAATCGATAACAAATGAGCCAGACCTATCTCGAATCGAGATTAAATCAAACTCTTCTCATTCATTTTTTAGATTGAATTGAGATCGAATCGAAAACCTTCAAGTTAATGTCGAGATAAAGTCAAATCAGCTCAAGATCAAATCGTTAACAAAGTTTTTTTAATAACTAGATATTCTTTGTTTAACCGCTCATATCATTCACATATAAATAGTAATTTATAAGGGTGTGCAAGTAATGGTTTAAACAAAAAAACTGAATCAAATTATAAAGTGCGGCTTCTAGCAGGCTTCTAGGCCAAGTAATGAGCGGTAAGAGAGGCACGTGAATGAATCGTCTCACATTGGCAAAGGAGGGAGATTCTGAGCTGTATAAGTAGATAACGTGATCTCAAATAGTAGAAGCATTTTTTGGGGCAAAACTGTGAGGCTAATGATTGCATCGGAGTTCGTCGCTAGGAGGAACTTCACGATTTTAAGGCAACTCCGCCTCTCGGGCACACAAAAATAAAAGAATTTGGGTTTTAGTGAACTTTTTGAACAAAAATATTAAAAGACAGGTATATTTGAAATTTTGGTAATGACATAAATGTCATTTTACACTTTTTTTTAACAAATTTTGAAAGCTCCAGGACCTACTTGTGTATTTCAGATGGACTAAATTGAGTTATTTTCAAACAATAAAAAGTTTATCACATAAACAAAAGAGACTACTTGCCATTTATCTTTTTCTTTTTTTAGAAAAATTATTATGATGTATATACATAAAAGTTTTTTTTTTATTTTTAAAAAATTATAAATATATATAAGCTTATATATATATTAAATTAACTTTAAATTAAATTTAATTTGAATAAAATATGTATAAATTTTGATTGAATTTTGATTTTTGGTTTAGACACTGAGCTTTGTTTGGTTCGAAGAAAAAAATACTAATTTTAAAAAGTTTGTGAATTTTTTTTGTAAAATATATATAATATAAAATAAAATAAATTACTTATATTAAAAATTATGTTGAATATAAAATAGAGTGATTATTTAATATTAAAATTTTTATAAAATAAAGATATAAAATATTATTTTTTAAATAAAGTAAAATTAAAAAAAAATTAATTATGGTCAAAAAAAATTTTAATTAAAATGCAACTTAAAAATAAAATTTATTTCGTCCATTAGCACGCGCACAAATGGGGCCTTCGAATTGGGCTCCGAAGGGCCCTGGGAAAGGAGGAGCAATACCTAGGAATGACGGGAAGGGAGACATTTTACATTTTATTGAGATCAACTTCGTGAAATATCATTTTATTGTAAACTTGTCGGGGTTCGGCTCCAGTTCCGAAAGGTGTAATGGATTCAGCTAAACTAAGCCGAACGGGAGAAGAACTAAATTATATCTCTTTTAAAAGTTCAGTTCCCTCTAGTACTATTTACTAATGATAGTGAAAATCAAATTATTTCACTTTATTTGAAATAATAAAAATCGTAGTCACACGGTGAATATTATACCATGAAAGTAAGGCTTTATATTTCTTAATTTTCAATGCACTCTTTTTATTTGACTCTATATAAATTTATATAAGAATAGATAAAAATATATACATAACGGAGCGGGGCGAGACGGGGAGGGTATAGTTGATTGATACCCGAATTTTCCTCATTTCATAATGGGGCGGGGCGGATTGTGAATCATGAGTAAAATTTGAGTACTCATATCCATCCCATTAGGTACGGATACAAATTGCCACCCCCTAGCAGTACTCGGCTCGGATTCCACCGGGGAGCTCGAGGCGGATGACCCAATTTGAGCTTTCCCGCACGAGATAAGCAGATCGCATAGAAACTCCGCGGTTTAACCGCATAACAGTTTCTATGCCGGCATCATCATCCACCGTTTTTGGTTGCCCTGATGGATTTCGACCCTTCAGCTCGGGAGCAGCTCGTGCTTCGTGAGCGAACGACGAATTTACTTTCTTCGATTCGTCCGCCGAGCCTGTGTGAACTGCCCTCTCTCTTTAGTTCTCAGTCCCTAACACTTGAGAGATTACCCGGCTCATTTCTCTGATACGCGCTTCGTCGCTCCGCTGGAGACCGGCGAGTGGGTGAATCTGGAGGCTAGTTGCCTTAATCTCTTATAGTTTCTTTGAATTCGATGCTCGTCTATCTTACTGCTATGGCACCAAAAATTAAATTTTTTTCTAAAGTAAAATTACAAAAACTTTGAGAAAAAAGTTGCGAGAACGGATACGTGACCCCGTGGCCGATCAGGGTAGGGAGTGATCGCATATTTAATTAAAGCTTAAATAACTAATTAATTAAAATTGTGTGCCTAATCTTATAATTTAGCCCTTAACTGTTATGCTGTTTGGTTGTGGACCAACAGGCAAGTTTATATTGAATTTTATTTTGTAGGTAAAAAAATATTTTTTTTTGTGAAAGAGATTAGAAATGTTTAATCTCAAAATTGTCTTGTTGATAATGAGATTAAATTTATATTAAAATCATTATCTAGATTATGTGTATAAATTGTTAATTTCGTTTGGCTAAATTGCCGATTTAGGTTGCTCTGGTTGAGACGGCCTGAGATTGGAGCGATTATTAGGTTCGGTTAGCCAATGAGGGGCCGCCGATCAGAACCTGATGGGGCCCTTTGCATATGTGGCGTCTAACTATTGGCTGGCTGAACCTAATAAAATTTCTCATCTTTTTTTTCTTGTTCTTTGAGATGAGAAAAATTTATTTAACTTAAAAATAATGAAATAATATAGGAATAATTACCAACATGCCACACAATTTAGTTTTATTTATGCCTTACCCATCCATTCTTAGTTAATTACGCTATGCACACTCAAAACATTATAAAATCTTACATACACACATTTTAATTTATTTCTATTATAATGAGTAATCATAATTTTTCAATAACCTAACTATAATTTAATTACAAAAAATCTGATCCGTTCATCATATTATTTTAAGGATATTTAAATATATTTTGAGTGAAAATCCTAAAATTTTAATGTTTAGGTGGCGGCAAAGGAAGAAGACATCCGCGTCTGAATTGATTTTAGGACAAATCAACGCTTTAATGTGGTGTTAAGGAAGAAAAAAATATATACTATTAAGAGTAAAAATATAATTTTAATGATTTACTAACAGAATATTTTTTTTTCAAATAGATTTTGATTAAGTTTTAACTCAAATGTGTGTATGTAAGATTTTGTAATATTTTGAGTGTGCATAATGTAATTAATTAAGAATGAATGAATAAAGTATAAATAAAACTAAATTATGTGACATGTAGGTAATTATCCCAATAATATATTTAGGGCCAAAATATGCTTTTCACCTCTCTCTCCTTACTCTCACTTGCTTGCTATAGGATATGATCTCCGGTGCCAGAGATTTCACGGGTGCTTGACTGCTTGTCGAAGGCTCAACTGAGCTCTTGAGTATTTGCAGTACCTGATCTCTCTCTTTCTCTCTCTCTCGTAGTTTTTCTATCTTTATCTTCCAATCTCTTTCCTAATGTCCATCTCTTTATCTGGCTAGCTCCCACTTCTATCTCTCCCTTTAGTGTGTTTGTTTGTAAGGTTAAATTTAAGAAGGTTAAAATTAAATTTGAATGGAGATATTTTTTTATTGAAAGTTGTGAATGATGTAAAATAAAGTTAGTTATTATGTTGGGATATGTGAGGGCTGCGATATAAAGTTAATTATTATGTTAGAATATGTGAGGGATGTGATATAAGTTAGTTATTATTTTAGTAATATGTGTAGGATGTGATATAAGTTAGTTATTATTTTAGTAATATGTGTAGGATGTGAAATAAATTTAATTTTTAATATTAAATTTTATGTGTGATGTGATATGCCTGGTTAAAATTAAATCAGGTTAATTTTAAACTCCTAGACAAATGGGGCCTTAATGTTTCTGTCTCTTTCCTTCTTGCTTAACTTCTTAATTTCCTGCTCTCTATCTCCTTCTATATCTACCAATCCTTGCCATTGTTGTCGAAAGTGAAGAAGCCAGTTTGTCCCAAGTTGCCAATGGTAATGCAACTTTGGTGGATTATCAAAAACAAATAAAAGAGGGAGGAGGCGTTTGGGGAACTGTTTTCAAGATGAAAGAAAGCGAGTACGAATGACTGATCACAACATTTAGCTTCGTTAAATGCACCGAGTATCTTCACGAGCATGATGAAGTGTATTTTACGTTCATTCTCTGGAGTCTTTCTTATCAATGACATTAATTTATAGGAAGACTAGAAAGGATCATCTATCTCGCCTACGTCTTTGAAGTACTTAAGAGAAAAAGAAGTTGTATGTGGATATGTTAAAGTGTAATTTGTTTCTTAAGATTCATAGTTTCTATTGGAGTATTGGCCAATCCTAGAAAGATAAGAGCCGTATAAAAGTCGTCGACACCGAAAACATTGACGAAGTCTAGAGTTCTCTAAGGACTTCCTATGTTTTATTGATGATTTATTGATTTCTTCAATACGATCTTAGATCCTATAGTAAATTTACTAAAATAAGGGGAATTTCACTAGAAAACAATTACGCAAGCATTCAAAGCAGTTAGAGCTCGACTAAACAAAGCTCCCGTGCTTAGGCTACTAGATTATGAAGTCTTTGAGGAAGCTTGCATGCCTCTAGTGTCGAGATTGGTGGTGTGCTCAACCAGGAGTGTTACCGTATCGCTTGTTTTGCTAAGAAGTTAAATGAGGCTCGACGGAGACATCTTAATATATGTCCATGAGACCTTGTAGCTCCCATTTGATTAGTTTCGGTTCTCTGACAATCTACAGTGTGGTTGGTACTTACATATGAGGGATAGTCATCTCCAGCTTTACGAGATCCTCATAGGTTTTGCCGCAGATTTGTTGTCAATTTCTGATATTTCTTATCAAATTTATAAAAATACTTGAACAAATAGTCTCTGTATGAAACTATTTTCTTTTGTTCATGTATCTCCTTATTACTTACGCTATTTTTTACCATGTAGATGATCGTAATGTTAATAGCGAGCATCACCAGAGAACTGATTCTTTACAAAAAGAGAAGCATGAGACGACAATAATCTTCTACAGATTATTGAAGCAGGCAAAACTCTCTTTTTTATTTTGGATCTGAATTACTTCAACCTCCTACTTGGTTCTTTCTCCTCTGTCAATCACTGATTGCATTCTTGCTTTAGGTGTTGGGCTATTAATAATGTTCGAAACTGAAAAGGTACTGAAAAATAATTTGTTCGTATTTTCCTTAATAAATTTAAAACTAATTTTTGATTTAATTATAATTGTCTTGAACTTGAAAAAAAAAATGTAATTTACTGAAATCAAACTTGACTCAGCTTAAAAAGCTGTTTGAATTCAAATTGATGTTGATCAGCTTGAACTTGGCTTATTGCTTGTCCCACGTAATAATATTTTTTTCCCTAAAATTTGTATAATATGTAAATAAAATAAAATAAAAAAAATGTGAAGAAAATTTGAGAGAGAAGCAGATCATGCCAAAATTATTTTGTCGTTTTTATTGTCAAAAAATAATTATTTTAAATCAGTAAAATAAGCTTGACCACATCAATATTTATTAAATCATTTATTTAGTTTAAGCGCAATCTTATTTAACTATAATTATTTTCTAGAAAATTACTGCTATAAAAAAAAAAAGAATAATTACCTGCTTGCCACACTATTTTATTTTATTTATGCATTATTCATCTATTCTTAATTAATTACGCTATGCACACTTAAAACATTATAAAATCTTACATACACACACTTTCACTTTTTTTCATTATAATGAGAAATTATAATTTTCCAATAACCTAACTATAGTTAGGTTACAAAAAATTTGAACTGTTCATCATATTATTTTAAGGATATTTAAATATATTTTAAGTGAAAATCTTAAAATTTGATGTTAGATTGTGGTAAGGGAAGGAAACATCCTCGACGTGAATTAATTTTAGGACAGATCAGCGCTTTAGTGTGACATCGAGGAAGAAAAAATATGCACTATTAAGGGTAAAAATATAATTTTAATGATTTACTAGTGAAATATTTTTTTTTCAAATAGATTTTGACTAAATTTTAACTTAAGTGTGTGTATGTAAGATTTTATAATATTTTAAGTGTGCATAGCGTAATTAACTAAGAATGGATGGATAACCGATAAATAAAGTGAAATGATGTGGCATGTAGGTAATTATTCAAAAAAAAAAACGGAAAATCAGATCAATTTTAAAATCGATTAAATAAAAGAATCATTGATTGATTAAGAATCAGATAATGTTGTAATTTAAAAGTAATACTCATAAAATATAATTACTAATATACATAATATATATATATAT
>JAEMOT010000740.1:42108-101347 GCA_019297695.1 Apostasia ramifera
GCGGGGGAGGAAGTACCGCACAGACCGGCTGAGTTTGCCTGAGGATGACGGCCTGTTGTGCCGTCAGGCCAGTTACCATGTCAGTGAGGTTTGCGAGCATCCCCTGGAGCTCTGAAACATGGGTGCCTCGGGAGGAGGAGGCAGATCCGGCGCGTCGCCGGGAAGTGGAAGTTGAGGCTCCATCGTCCGGCGCCCGGGCAGAGGGTTCTCCCGCATGTATACTGCGGGCAGCAGAGTTGGTTTTGCGCGTTCTAGCCACCATCTTTCCAGGTCTCAATGAAAGCATCAGAAGATGTTGACGTAGGATGCGGAGATCCCAAGAAACACCAAAGAAAGAGAGTTCCGGGAGACGGCGGCGCGCAAAGGAGGCGGTGAGCCCGTTAATAGAGGCTCAGGGAGAAGATTCAGTCCGAAACAACCAGAAAAGCACACAGAGATTTAAGGTGGTTCAGGGAGGAAATCCCCTACGTCCACCGGTCGGTCAGCGAAGAAGTTTCACTAATGGGAAAAAAAGGGATAGCCTTTAAGGCTGTACAATGCTTTGAGAAGAGTAGAAGAGGAAGAAGAAGAAGAAGAAGAAGAAAGGAGCTCCTCAGTTGGGGTCCTGTTACAATTGAAAAATCCTCTCTCTTGTCTTGTATTCTGTCCTCCTTTTTGTCTTCTCCCCTCTCTCTTTCTTTTCTGGAGGACTGTTCAGTGGTTTTTATAGCCGTTGACGTGTATAGCTCCACCCTGGTTTCCTGGAGGGAAGGTGATGGATGAGCTCTGAGCGCCGCTTGTCTGTCACCGGAGAGGTCCGCAGCTGTACGAGGAGGATGATGGCTTTAAATGCTGGTACCTCCGTTTGGAAGGAGCGCCCGTACGGAGAGCGGCGGGGGTAGGAGAAGTTGATTGTGACAGGCGTTACCTCGTACCCTCGTGCCCGAGGTTACGAAGTTTAATCCTGGATCGCCGTGGACGGTGGTAGGTTGAACCGTCGTGCCCGATGTTTGACCTGGGTCAAGAGTCCTGCAAAAACTGGAAGCTGAGTCAGCAAATCAAATCAATCAAGTACAAACCTGACAGGCGCCACGTGTTCGGCCAGGATGCAGCGCAGGAACCAAGTGTTAACAAAATCTAAATACGTACCATTATAAAAATATCGAGTTCATTATGTGTTGAATCATTTTTATTTTGAATAAATTAATTTCAAACTATAAAAATTAAGTGGATATTTGGCTTAATATTATTTCAATACTTTGTTATATTATCTAATGTCTTAACATCTATATGTCGATTTTTGAGTCATAATTTCGTAATTTTTCTAAACTTGTTCACACATATTATCAAACTAAATTATTATTTTCTTTAGATAATATCGCATTACATCAAGAAAATATTGAATTATTTTTTTCTAAATTAAATTCAAATAGAATAAAATACGAGTAAATTTAGAGCGAGTTTTCGATCGAAGTAGTTTGATTAAGGACGTCGCTCGCTCCTGTTGGAATCATGCATCAAACATCCATTACGACACCATCGGAATCATCATCGGCGCTCCGGCCGGAGGCGGCTCGGCGGGAGCTGGAAACCACCGAGACGAGGAAGTCGAAGTTGTCGGTCGCCTCCACGGCGGCGGCGACGTCTTCCCGGACGAGCGTCCTGCGCTTGCCGTATGCGGCGGCGGAGGCCCACGAGCGGCGGGTGAGCTCCTCGATGAAGAGCTCGCAGACCTTGGAGAAGACGATGGGAGCCTCCACCGATATCATCATCTTCCCCTGGTCTGCCTGCCCCCCTGATCTCTTCATTATCTTCTTTATCCTCGTCAGCGGCAGCGCGTGCTGCCCCTTCATACCGCTGGCGTCGCCGCCGGTGAACACCCCGGAGTAAATTCCCGGCCGCCTCATCGGTTCTCCGGCGAGTTAGACAGTTATTTGGCTTCCCCCAATGTATAGCTGATCTGCTTACATATATTGATGAGTTGAGCGAAAAATTATTGAGTTCGGATGACGTCAGCGCGCGGGCCCCACTGTGTGAAAGACAGCTTTTTTTTACATTAACAAATCATTTTTGACGTAAAAATGAAGAACAAATGACGTCATCATCCTTTCTATTCATCGTAGAAAGTCTTGCCGGCGGGCGGCATTTAATATTTTTATTTCTTCACGAAGTGCAAGACTTTTTGTTTTAATTGAAATTTTATAAAGGGTAAATTACAACCAGGTCTCTGCATTTAAGGCTTAATAACGCACAGATCTATATTTAACATCGAGGTCTCTTAGTTTTAATAAATTATCAAATGGTTTTTTTTTATTTTTTTATTATTAAAATTTTTTAAAATTATCATTATATCCCTCCACTTCTCTCTCCTCCCAATCCTCGCCACGCGCGAGTCCGGACAGCTGCCGGCAGGTCTGGCAGTCGCGCGACGTGTGCGACCTACAGGCGGCCGCACAGCTTTGCGCTCGCACAGGGATCTGAAGGAGAGAGAGAGAGAGGCCGTCTCTCTCTCTCCACTCGATCCTCATGCACGCGCGAGGCTGCGCGGCCGCCGGCGAGTCCGCGGTCGCGCAGCATATGCGACCCACCTGCAGTCTCGCGACCTCGAGCTTGCGCAGGGATCAGGAGGAGAGAGAGAAAGAGGCGGCCTCTCTCTCCCCTCTCGATCCTCATGCACGCAGGAGGTCGCGCGACCCGCAGACCTCTCTTTCTCCTCCCGATCGCCGCGCGGCAATCGGTTGCCGCACAGCCTCGAGAGTGCGCGGGGATCGGGAGGAGAGAGAGGGGAAATGGTATAATGATAATTTTTAAAAAATTTAATAATAAATAAATAAAATAAAATCTATTTGATAATTTATTAAAACTCAGGAATCGATATTATAATTTTAAAAAAATATATCTGTATATTATTAAGAATTAAACTCTGAGACCTAGGTGTAATTTACCCTTTTACAAATGAAGTGCAGAGTTGATCTCTCTCCATTTTATTAATCTACTAATAGCATAAAAAATTTAAAATTAAGAAATCAATTTTTTTTAAAAAAATTTTAATTCAAGTTGAATATATCTGAGTTGCTTTCATTTTCGTATTAAATAATTAATATGAATGTTGACCTAATTATGGTTCATTGTATAAATTATTTAGAATACGAACTACTTATTTCATATTGACAATCGATGAAAAAATTATGCACCTGTGACACTACATGGTGGCTCTTACTAATTTTTCGAGACTTTTAAGTTAATAGATATTTACTTATATAATGAGCTACAATTGTGCCGGTTGTTTTTTTTTTCTCTTTTAATAAGTAATATCAGAGTTAATAATTCAGTTGAGATCAAATGATTAACGGGGTGCACCCATAGTAAAGTCTTACCTCTTTAGGCCGTGATTGAGTGAAATTTTAAAAATGAGTCGCTTAAATTGTGGCTCTGAGCAGTTGAGTAGGCTCTTAATAGGTTAAAATGAGTCATAAACATGGAAAGATTAATGTGGATGGATTATTATGGGAATGAGAGATGTTCGGAATACACACGAGTAATTACCTGATATTAGTAGTTCGATAATAAGTTATACTGTTGACATATGAGCGACTGCACGTACCTGTTATTAGAAATAGCAGTGGGGCAAGTTTAGGTCAGATTCATCAACACGTACACCCGCCCCGCTCTGTGGTATTACCTTCTCTGTATTCATTTCTTGCTTTTAAGGGTGTTAATATAGATCGGAAATTGAATCGATTTTAGATTGAAGCGAAATCGAGTCGATCTAAATGAGCCGACTAACGAGCCAAAAGTTCAGCTCGGTAATAATTTCGAGCCGATTTTGAGCCGGGCTAGGCTCGGCTCGATCCAGCTCAAAATCGCCTCGAATTAAAATATATTTTATATTAATATATATATTAAATTGAGCCGATCTCGAGCCGAATCGAGTCGAGCTTACCCAACTATATATATAAAAATTGAGGTTTGATTAATTTCTGAGCCGGCTAGAAGTCGAACCCAATTGAGCTCGAGTCGATTTCGAGTAAATCAAAATGTGATCGATCCGATTTTGAGCCAGTATTGTCTCGACTCGAAATCGGATCGGCGACAGTCCTACTTGCTTTGTAGGTGAGAGTTGACACAAAAGATGGTCAATTAGATCAATCGATTGTGAAAAAACAAGGATAAAATTAGTAGTTAGAGAAAATAATACCATGATTTTATTAGAACTCGAGCTTCTAGGAGAAAACTATAACGCCAAATTTTACGATTTAAAATCCACAGACGAAAAGTTTTCCCTAAAGCACATTTTAGAAACTTAAACTAACATGTTTCGAATATTCGGAACTCGTAAATCAAAAAAAAAAATCGAAACTCAAAACTAGTCAGTTTTTAAATCGATTCTAAATTTATCAAAATTGTTAAATCGAGTCATGGTTAAAAACTTTGGCTCAATGTTAATTTTGAGCTAGTTTCAAGTTAGCTTTAACTCGCTGGAATATGAGAGCTTTCTTGCATAAATAATATTTATATAAAATATTTTCCGATATAAGTTTTTTCTTAGTCGTGATTTTCCATTATAAGTCGGCGACTCGGCATGGTCTAGTGGAGGAATAGAAGGACGTCTTAAAGCTATTTCTATCTTATTAGACTATCGATCAAATCCTTCTGAATATAATAAACTTTTAGCTCGAATCAATTCAAGCTGAGTTGGCACAGTTACGTTCAATTTCGATTTTGGACCAATCGATTTCAACCCGAACTAATTAAACTCGAAATTTTTTATTTTGAATTAACTTTGACTCTCTCGAAATCCGTCTATTCTATTGGTTAATTAGCCATTGGAACCTTGGGTTTGTCTTCAATCTCCTCTTTCGTTGCTTGCTAGCGCGAGGATCAAAATAGTACAAATTTAAAAACAATAATAATAAATAAATAAAATTTTTTAATCATTCTATATAGATTCTAATATAAAAAAACATCATTTTACTTCACATACTCAATAATTTTTAATAAAAATAGTAACTTTATTTCTCATCCTAAAATACTCGATTCAAATATTTTGATCTAGGATATGAAATAAAATTAATATTTTTATTAAAAATTATTGAGTATATGAAGTAAAATAGTATTTTTTTGTATTATAATTTATGTAGAATGATTAAAAAAATTTATTTATTATTATTATTTTTATTATTATTTTCTAATTTTGGTCCTCCCACCAAACATATTTTCTAATTATTATAATTAATATATATACATACATATGTTGACCAAATTAATCTATATTTTGGAAAGTCATTTAATTTCATTATTTGCTTAAGCTCAATTTAATTAACTTTAATTCCTTTCTACCAGCTCATATTTTGATATCACAATGAACATTTTATTTTTATAAACAAAATATATTTAATTTTTCCATAAGTTATTTAATATTGAGTTATATTTCTTATTACAAGAAGGAAGGTCAGCTACTAGATGATTCGAGATTATTGAATATCCTAAACTAATATTACAAAGCTCAGATCTAAAACAGAAATATTCCAGCAATATACAATCGTATGTATATCTAAATAAGAAAAACTTCAAAAATCTTAACAGATCATCGTCATTCTGAATGGACGGCATTCGATGAATTTTTTTGCGTAGTTGTTCCTCAATAAACTCTGAAAATAATTTTTTCGATTAGGTATTCCTCGAATGAAGAAGTCATTTGAGAAAATTTTCTCGAATGTCATTCTTTGGGTTGGTTGATGCCCGAATAAAGTGCCTCACCCAAACTCAACTCGAGTTAGAGAAAGTTAGAGAAGTTGTTCATTTAAATTAACACCCTAATTCTAATCTATAAATAAGGATGAATGTTAGGGTGTCAATCAATCGATACACAGAAAATCGACACCAAATTTTATAATATTATCTCTTAATAATAAAGGCTACTGTTTATAATTTCATTTGATTTAATCTGAACGAAAGCCGACTCAAAATTAAAAAAATTTAACTACAAGATGATCCTGGCTCACCCCAAACTCAATTCGAGTCAGTTTAGATATGAATTATAAACCTTATTGGGCCTGATCATACTGAAATTATTGACAAATTATTGGATAGGTTTGGGCCCAATTACGGACCGCCACATATTTATAGAGCGGGGCTTATAGTGCACGTAACTAAAAGGGGTTCGATACGCGAATATTGAGGTACTAGAATTTAAAATAATATCTTCGAGGCCCATTTGTTTGGCCATTAAAAATTAATCTAATTTAATTTTAACCAGGCATATCACACCACACATAAAATTTAATATTAAAAATTAACTTTATATCACATCCTACACAGTACTAAAATAATAACTAATTTATATCACATTCCTCACATATTCTAACATAATAACTAACTTTATATCACATACCTCGCATATCTCAACATAATAACTAACTTTATTTCACATCATTCACAACTTTTAATAAAAAAATATTTTTATTTAAATTTAATTTTAATCTTATTAAATTTAACCTTATAAACAAACGGGCTTGACACGAGCCTAATAAGTAGCCAAATATTTCTCCATTTTGTAGTTAGTAGTAGGGTGTGCAGATTTCCCAAAAGGAACAGCATCTCAGAGAGTACTAGAGATTTATGTCAACAATGTGATATCTAAAATAGATATTACAGTATTCAGATCAATAACAAATCAACATATTAGTATGTCAGACAAAATTGTAACTCAGATACAGAAAGAGTCGATGAGTCCTCACAATAACATCACGTCTGCATCAGCCAATGAGTCCTCACTAGGACGAGAAGCTCATTGCGCGACACGACTACCCTAAACATCTGAAGGCTTGCTGTTACGTAAAGACAAAGTCAGTCTCTACCAAACAACTGTATATGCAGATGATATCGAAGAATAGAACGATGAGAACGACGAGAAAAAAGACGAACTCATAGATGGATGAGGCCCATGGTGGCCCACAGGCGGCAATGAAGTGAAGCCCACAGCCCTCCTATGCCCCACAATATTTGCCGTTCTACACCATAGTTTTCTTAATTATGGAAATTTTTTATTTATTAATTATGAAAAATTACAATTTTATTAAAAAAATTATCAATGTCATAGTTAAAGTATTATCATAATTTACTATATTATGTTATATATATATATATATATATATATATATATTAACAATGAATTATAAACTTATAATTGTGTTAGAGCAAATCAAAATAAAGTTTTAGGATAAATTACATCTAAGTTCAATAGTTTAAGAAAATAATATCAATTAGATTAATGATTTTAAATTTTTTATATTTGGATTATTGCACTGAGAATAATACATCAATTTAATCATTTATGTTATTTTTATTATGGTAATGTTGTAAAATAATTTTTTGCTCCTCTTTTCTTTATTCTCTTTCTTTATCTCTCTTTTATTTTTTACTCCGCCTCCTCTCCAGTCGATTGAAATGATAATTCATTAAAGGGGCGTTTGGTTCGTTGTTATCTTAGTGTTATATTATGTAATCTAGATGTCGTGATATTTAGATATCATCTTTTCACTAATAATTTTATAATCTAATAGAAAATTTTTTATAGATATCATTAAACCAAACAATTACTTTCTCTAGATAACATAACATAACATAACATAACATCAAGATAACATTAAACCAAACGCCCCTTAAAATTTGTTACGAGAGCGTACTCTAGAATCAAATAGGCTATTGAGATAACTGATTAGACTGTTTGGCAGTTATGCAGGAGGCTCAAAACCGAAGACAACAACTTCAGGAATTGAAACACCATTCTGAAAGCTTAGAAGGACAATTGGTTGAACCCTGTTAGACCCGAGATTGAAGACCGCTTGCTAAGGAGTAACCTCATAAAGGCATGTGCAAAATATTTACTCACTTGTGCTCAGAAATGCTTAGAACCTCAGACATGCAAATGTGCCATGCGAACGGCTCAAATCAATCGAGATAAACCATGCCAACAATCATTAAGCAAGAAACACTTAGATTTATGACTAAAAATGAAAGACGAAAAATTAAAACAAAATAAACCGTCTAATGAGATTCTTTACTTAAATTTACATAACAAGAAGAAACTTTGATCCACAACATAGATAAGAGAAGAAGGCTCCATTTCATGCATAGATCAAACATAATAATGATGTATATTTAGCTCAACATAATGAAGAGAAAGTAATATTATGATTTGCTTCAAAAAAAAAAGAGAGAAAAAAAATATGATTTGCTCATAAGACAATAAATCACCATATCTTAAAGATAGCACATCTAAGATTATGCAGTTATGAAGAGAAGGTATGGATATCACATGCATGAGCTGACTCAATCCTTAAGGCCTCGTTTGATTCGAGCTTTTTTTTTAGATATAAAAAAAAACTATTTTATTTTTTAAATTTAATGAGAGAGAAATTTATTTTACTATTAGAAACTGGGTAAAATGTGAAATACTTTCAATTCTAATATTTGTATTTGTATTGAATGTGAAATAAAATTGATTTTTATAGTTGAAATTTGTATTGGACAAAATTCTCACTTCGAACCAAACGAGGCCTAAAGGGTCCCATTTTTCTTGTGAGGTCGTTTTTAAAGTTAATCGTGTTGATCTGATTGAACGTTATATTTTTATATCGAAAGTTAAACCTAATGTAAAAAAAATTATTTCGTTCAGCAAAATCACAAGTAGAATCGTGTTTATTATGCCTGTAATGCAAATCCCTCTCTATTCAATGAATCATTGATAAATTATTGCCGATTTGAATGATCAACTAATATCGTACTCTTTTTATTTTTATTGTAATGGCGAGTTCTTTTCAACTTATAAGTCAACGGAGAGTACTAGTCATGCTATAATTAGGACTGAGAATGATGTGACGTTTGAGCCAACTCATTTTAATTTAATTTAAGTTCGAGTTAGATCATCTTAATTTTGAACTAACTTGAGCCTTAATCGAGTCAACTTAAGCTTTCAAAAAAATTATTTTTTTTTGAAAAAATGGTTGAGTGATCTATACCTAAAAAATGATCTAACTGATATCTTAAATAAGTATAGGAAATAAATGCATTATTTATAATTAAAAAAAATTGAGATCGACTCAAGTTGATTTGATTCGATTATGGCTCATGATTTAGCTCTCTAAACTCGAATTGAGCTCGATTCGATGTAAATATTAATCGAAACATTCGACGACTATCAATTTTAGAACCAAACTCTCACCCTTGGCCCATAATAAAAAAATCAAACGAAACAACAGGGGAATTTCACAGGAAGAAGAAAAGGCCCTTTAACCCTAGAATGCCTTCTCTTCAAGAATCACAGCTCAAACACGAAGAAGATGATGATGATCAAGAAGGCCCATGATTCTTCTAAAGCAACCTTTTTCTTCATGGATCACAGCTCAAATAAAAACATGAATCACAATTCCACATAAAAAAAACCATCTTTCAAATACTACTTCACAACCTTACAAACACATACACAGAGAAAAAGAGAGAGAGAGAGAGAGAGAGAGAGAGATCTAGGGAGCAGGGAAGAAACAGGGGGGACAGAGAGAGAGAGGTCTAGGGAGCAGGGGAGAAACAGGGGGGGGGAGAGAGAGAGAGAGAGAGAGAGAGAGAGAGAGAGAGAGAGAGAGAGAGAGAGAGGAAAGAGAAATCCAAGTAATTTCCTAAGGGGAGAAGCAACCGAAGAGATCTTCCTTCCCTTTATCGCTCGCTTGGAAACTGATCTCGCTCTTCTTCACCTCGATTCCGCGCGTCGGAGCCGTCCAGCTCCTCTGGAATTTCCTCTCCTCTTTCCTCTGAGAAAACCTCTCGCCGACGCCGCCGCCCCCGCCCCCGCCGCCGGCGACAGCCTCACGCGCGGATTTCTCCCACCGGCGCCTCACCACATATTCATCTGCGATGTGGACTTCCATTTCGCGGTTACCCAAAATTAGAGAACACTGCGACGCCAGCTCGCTGCGCCCGGACGCATATTAAGGAAAAACTATAACACCGCGAGCCCTCCAATGCACACGTGGCGGAACCTGTTTGGCCGACCGAGCCTGTGGATGAATTCACTTCAGTTCTTCCAATTTGGACTTCAGGCAACTAAACTTGTGGGTGAGAATTCGGCACAAATTTCGATGCTCGCTCGATATTTAGATTGATATTCAATCTCAATCGTGCTCGACTTAAATTTATTGAATCGAGTTATAACTTATGATCTGATTGAATTAATTTGACTTAATTTTTATGTATTAATTGTGATTATAATATCTATCATTTGATTTTATTGTTATAATTAATTTTAATTTAAATTATAGTAGACGTAA
This sequence comes from Apostasia ramifera, assembly GCA_019297695.1. NCBI lineage: Eukaryota > Viridiplantae > Streptophyta > Magnoliopsida > Asparagales > Orchidaceae > Apostasia > Apostasia ramifera. The sequence continues at coordinate 52,413 of JAEMOT010000740.1, forward strand.
TTTTTTTTTAAAAAATTTAAGTTTTAGAGATATTGAGTTAACTCAAATAAGACGATGTGTGCTTGAGTTATGTCTGATGGCTCAACTTAAACTCAGCTCATTCTCACCCTTAAATTAAATTCTTTGAAAAGGGAGCATCACATAAGCTCTACCGTCATAATTATCACTAATTTCTTATATAAAAATATTTTATTTTTGACATAAATTTTTAATTTTTCATAAAAAATAAGGAGTGATAACGAACTTTATGGAATTTAACGAGTATTAGTGAGAGAAATTATTCGTACATATTTTTAATTTAAAGGATTTATTTTGTTGAGTTAAAAATAGAAAAGACCCAATAACAATGAGCTCAAATTAGAAGAACTTATATGCTTTTTATCCCCATATTAATATTTCCATTATTCTTATCCGATGGAATAAATTATTGTTCCCTAGATATTATTTAAATGATCAATAATTTTTTTTTCAAAAAATCCTGAATCACTTCCTGTTTGGCGTGAGGCGTGAGGACCAAATTAGCATCAAAATAATACTAATTTTAAAAATAAAAATAATTATCTACATGCTTCATAATTTAATTTTATTTATATCTTATCCATCCATTCTTGATTAATTACGCTATGCACACTTAAAATATTACAAAATTTTACATATTCACATTTGAGTTAAAACTTAATCAAAATCTATTTGAAAAAAAAATTCTATTAGTAAATTATTAAAATTATATTTTTACTCTTAATAGTATATATATTTTTCTCTTCATCAAAACCACACTAAAGCGCTGATTTGTCCTAAAATTAATTCACATCGCGGATATCTCGTTCCTTTGCCGCCACCTGAATATTAAGGTTTTAGGATTTTTCACTCAAAATATATTTACATATTCTTAAAATAATATGATGAACGGCTCAGATTTTTTGTAATCTAACTATAGTTAGGTTATTGAAAAATTATGATTACTCATTATAATAAAAATAAGTTAAAATGTGTATATATAAGATTTTATAATGTTTTGAATGTGCATAGCGTAATTAGCTAAAAATGGATGGGTAAGGCGTAAATAAAATTAAATTATGTGGTATGTAAGTAATTATCCCTAAATAATAATAATAATAATTATAAAAAAAAATTTAAAATTATTTTACATAAATTTTAATATAAAAAATATTATTTTATTTCACATACTCAATAATTTTCAATAAAATTATTAATTTTATTTCATATCCTAGACCAAACTACCTAATTTGAGTATTTCGATCTATGATGTGAAATAAAATTGATATTTTTATTGAAAATTATTGAGTATGTGAAATAAAATAATATTTTTTTTATATTAAAATTTGTGTAGAATAATTTAAAAATTTTATTTATTATTATTATTATTTTTTAAATTAGTACTATTTTGGTACTAATTTTGGTCCTCGCACCAAACAGAGCCTTAAACATAAATCTACATGTATTAAGATTCATATTTCCATGATCTTCGGTCGCTGTTTAAAATTGACATAAACCTACCTAATTAATAGGGGTGGTAATTTAATGCGGAAATAAAAAATCGTTCAAAATGCATTTATATTTTGCTCAATTCAAATTATTTTAACTCGAAATTAACTCGCTCAAAAAAATCTAATTAGCTTGAAATCGATTCAATATAGTACACTTCTAATAGATGGTTAAATTAAAAGAACAATTATAATATTATTTTGTGCAAGAACAACATAACTGGGCAAAGTATTATCATAGTATTTGAAGCTGAAAGCAGCATTCACTACAACTTTGAAAAAAATTTCATTTTCAAAAATTAAAACATAATTGTACTCCTAAGTAAAAGAAATGTTTGCAAAAAACTTTTAAAATTTTTAATAATTTAAAATAAACTTATATTGGCACATGTTATTGTAAAAAAAATTATTATTATACATTAAGTTATTATGACATTCAGAATTTTATTTGAGATTCAAAAATTAAAGCTGATTTGAACCAAAATGAAAGATTTTAGACTTAAATTGAAAGATTTTGAACCTATTTATAAAAATATAATAATTGGGAGACTAAATTATAATTGTTTTCAAAAGAATGAATAAAAATGCGGCTGCCACCTACAGCAGCCAGCAAAGACCAGCCCGTCTCTTCCCTCTTCCTTTCTCTGCCACGTGGAGAAGAAAAAAAGAAGATGAGAAGGGATTAAGGATTTAACCTTTGTTTGCTTTTTGCCTCTGCCTTCTTGTTTCCGCCAAACCCAGAGGAGAAGCAGTAGCGACTTCTGCTGGGAAAAACAGAGAAGAAAAAAGACAAGAAGAAGAAGAAGAAGAAGAAGAAGAAGAAGAAGAAGGAGGAGGAGGAGGAGGAGGAGGAGGAGAAAGAAAAGTGAAAACTAGAGAGAGATTTCAAGCTTTGTTTAACAGTATAAATTGTAGGTAATTCTTTTCCTAAAATTAATGTTGATTTATTATTATATTATGAATATATTTTAATATTACGAGAATAAGAAAATTGTGATATCATGGCATCTGTTTTGTTAATTGAACAAGAAAATGAGTTGAATTTGATGATCTATAAAGTGGTATAGTACTAATGAATATTTATATACCAAGAACCAAACAGAGCGGAAAGTTTCCTATATATGTATTATTCCGACGAGGGCGGAGAGTGTACGTCGGGTGATGTCCTAAAATAGAGTCTCCGATACAAGGTGCGGCTCTTGTCAAGACTTTTAGGATAACAAATTGAAATAGTTTTCGTCAGGCTACTAGGTGAAGGGGTATAGAAATGATTGCTCCGCATTACTAAATAGAATAATGTTATGATGTTATGAAATAAAGTGAGTTCAATAATATGAAAAATTATGATGATAATTTTTAACGAAAGGCATGTTCTGTAATTATGATTAAGCGAATAATTTTTGAGTATCCTGTGATATTATTTGTATCATTTTGCTATGATATCTGACATGTTTGAATATTCATGTTATATAGTTATAAGTTGAGATGCTGTTTTAACTACTGAGTTTGTATTAACAAACTCCTATCATTTTTGGTGGTAAGTACTGCATTAGAAGGATCACGGAATATGATGTGAAGTATCAAAAGTTGCGACAAGTAGAAGGATATTAAATGTATGTTGCATGTAAATAAAAAGTTTAAGTTCAACGTCTCAGTTGCTGGTCGCTCAACCCGATATAAAGAAGGCCGTCGAATATCAACAACCGGGAAGTCACAGTTATACATACGATTATTACTAAACATATAATTATATGTATATTATAATAATATAATACACATATAATTAAAAACTTTATACATATTAAAAATAATTACATGTAAATGAAAGATATTAGTAATATAAACACCCATCAGCAATGTAACATAATAGTTTTTTTTATCAAATTTCGTATTTTTAATTAGTGAAAAAAATTTAACTATATTGTACGCATTTTGGCTGTAATATTAAAAATTATTTTTTCTGCATATACATAGATTGACGATTATTAATTATCTTTTCGAATAAATAATGTGTCAAAGTGACACTTTTTTTCTTTATTGTTATGTATTAACTGATATTTAAATAATTCAAAATTTTCATTTTTTTGAAACTAAAATTTCAAAATTAGAATAATTGAAGTTTAGAATATGTATAATTGGTATTTAAATAATTTAAAATTTAAATAGTGCACCAATAAATTCTATTTATGATTTTGAGTTAAAGATTGGTTAACTAAATATTTGTATTTCTATAAATTTGTGAAATAAAATAACTAAGGATAAAAAAAAAAGTATCATTTGATGCATTAGTTGTTTCAAACAATTACGAATAACTGATAATCGACGCGTATTCATATATACTCGAGAAATGTTGTTATATATTATGACATAAATATATACGATATAATTAAATATTTTTTTGATAGTAACTTTTATCAGTAACTTATCAAATTTTTTTTTTATAATAATATATATATTTTTTTACAACTATACATCACAATATTTTTTTATTATTATTATATTGGATGCTAAATGGGATTCCCTAATCTTACAAAAATGTTCATCAAAAATCCCTTTTTTAACTTCTGTCAATCATGGAGCAAAGCAATCGAAGACGCCTTCCTCCCCACACCACTTCCCGCCATGGCCGCAGTACTTCTTCTCTTTCCCCTGTGGCAGATCTCTGCTTCTCCATCTTTTCCTCTCTAACGCCTCTGCGGCCTCGCCGCCGCCGTCCCTTCCGGCGCCGGCGGACCTCGCCTGCAGCATCTCCGCCTGCCTCCTCATGGCCTCCGACCGCTCTCTTCGGCGGGCAATGATGTACTCCTCGGTGATGTAATTCTCCATGATATTAGAAGGCTTGATCTCTTCTGAACGACGACACCCAAGTTTTCAAGCATAATATATATATGCTGCTGCTGCCGTGTGTGGCCGGAGAAGACGGCCAGTTCCGGTGGGCTACGGCATGCTGTATTGCTCTCAAATCCATGGCTAACTGCCATCTGTTTTCTCCCGAAATTAGTCACGTGAGTTGGCCTTTTTGATGTAAAAAAGTGTCGCTTTTTAATCGATTTGATTCCGTTAATTGATAAGATGAAAAAAAAGAATATTTACCTACATGCCACACCGTTTAATTTTATTTATGCATTATCCATCCATTCTTAGACTTCCTCGCAGCAACAACCTCTTGATCTTCAGCTGACTTCTCCAGTTTCTCCTGCAAGACCTTGTTGTCAGCCTTCAACGCACCCATGATAGATTTGTACAAACTCTTCTTGCAGGGCGTCGTGCTCAGAAGAGTTCACTGTGAGCTGAAGCTTCAGGGCCTCTATCTCCTCGGACCGTTTCTGAAGCTGGCTACTCTGTTCAAGCAGCTGCTCCTCTGTCCTCAGGGCCCTGTTCAAAACCAGTGGCAAGCGAACAAGCATCTACAATAGAAACAGAATTAGTACACTCCAAGACCAGACGATCAAGGAAGAGGATTTGAGAAATAATCTTTACTGTAGCCATCTTGTTGACGAAACCTGCATAGAGTTCTGGAGGTTAATTACGCTATGCACACTCAAAATATTATAAAGCTTACATACACACACTTGAGTTAAAATTCAGCAAAAATCTATTTGAAAAAAAAAATATTTTGTTAGTAAATTATTAAAAATTATATTTTTGCTCTTAATAATACATATTTTTTTCTTCCTCAATACCACGCTAAATCCTGAAATCAATTCACGTTACATATGTCTCTTTCCCTTGCCATCACCTAAACATCAAGGTTTTAGAATTTTCACTCAAAATATATTTAAATATTTTTAAAATTATATGATGAATGACTCAGATTTTTTGTAACCTAACTATAGTTAGGTTATTAAAAATTTATGATTGCTCATTATAATAAAATAAGTTAAAGTGTGTGTATGTAAGATTTTATAATATTTTGAGTGTACATGACGTAATTAAGTAAGAATGGATAGGTAATATATGAATAAAACTAAATAGTGTGACATGTAGGTAAATATCGAAAAAAAATAGAGAGAGACTATTAGGCCATCTACAAGCTGATTTTTAATTCAAAAAAATTGTATACGTGTTAAAGGTAAGACGATTTCAGGAGCCAAACAAATTTGCTTGTGGTGCTCTTTGAATCTCACAATTAGCTACAAGATTTACTTGAAAGACACTCTCCATCTTTGATTTGCTTACTTGAGATTAGAGTCCAATTTTCAGATGAAGAGATGGGGATTGACTGGTGGGAAGTCAATGAGATTACTTTGTGGTTAATTCTGTCAGTCGGCAATTCGCTTGGGCTAATTCTATTGTGGTTCTCTCTTTCACTTGTCTTTAGTAAATCCTATGTGCCGTGTATAAGGGGACCACCTTATTAGAAGAAGAGTACGGTAAACTATTTCAGCAGGCTTAGAGGATTCTATTCCAGTTGTGATTAGAAGAGATTTCAACTGTATATGTTACCAGAGGAGAAACGATGGGTGCAATTCACTTGGGCTAATTCTATTGTGGTTCTCTCTTTCACAAGCAGCCTCGGTTGGTTTGAGGTGAGTTTTTTGCCCAATAAAAATTTCAACTATAAAAATCAACTTTATTTCACATCTAATACAAATACGAATATTAGAATTGAAAGTATTTCACATTTTATACACTTTCTAATAGTAAAATAAATTTCTCTCCCATTAAACTTAAAAAAATAATTTTTTTTTCATGTTTAAAAAAAAAGCTCGAACCAAACTAGATTGAAAAAGTTTTTTTAAAGATTAAGTAAATCCTATGTGCCGTGTATACGAGGACCACCTTATTAGAAGAAGAATACGAGAAATTATTTCAGCAAGCTTAGAGGATTCTACTCCAATTGTGGTTAGAAGAGATTTCAACTGTGATTTCAAATGTATATGTTGCCAGAGGAGAAGCGATGGGTGGTGTGCCTTTACAGGATGATTTATGCCCTGTTTGGCGCGAGGACTAAAATCAGCACCAAAATAGTACTAGTTTAAAATAAATAAATAAATAAATAATTTTTTTAAATCATTATACATTAATTTTAATATAAAAAATATTATTTTTCTTCACATACTCAATAATTTTTAATAAAATATCAATTTTATTTTACATCTTATACTAAAATATTTGAATTGAGAATTTTGATCTAGGATGTGAAATAAGGTTAATATTTTTATTAAAAATTATTGAGTATGTGAAGTAAAATAATTTTTTTTTATATTAGAATTTATGTAGAATGATTAAAAAATTTATTTATCATTATTGTTATTTTTTAAATTAATACCATTTTAGTCATCGCGCCAAATAGGGAGAGTTTAGGATTTTTCAGAGTTGATATCACTGAGCAAATGATATGATCATTGGAATAGAGATACTTGGTGCAATAATAAAAAAGGAAGAGTTGAGTTTGACTTGATAAAATGTTTTCGAATTCTGCAACTCTATGGAGTCATTACATATAAGATAAGGCTATGATATGACAAGAGTTTATTAGCCAGTTATTCATTCGACCTCCTTATTTGACTGCCCTTGAGCTATTTGACTGTTGGGCTTAACTTAAATGGGTCCCTCAAGCTTGTTAGGGAATGCGATGTGGTAATATCTTTTTTTTTCCTTAACATTCATTATCATAAAAATTATTACAAATTATAATTTCTTTTAAAATGAAGGCCTACCAACAACTAATTTGACTATCCTATATAAATTCTAATATTATACAATTATTTAATTTCACATTTAACAAAATTATTAACATAACTTATTTTATTTTTCATTCGATACATATTTCGAAAAATATAATATATTTTTTAAATCAAGTTTTTTTTTGAAATCAAGCTAACTCTTAATTTTGGGGCATTCCTGCTAGTAAGATCTGGAGGGTGTTGCAAATTAATCTCAACTTTTGAAAAATTTTAACTTTTAAAAAATCTTAATTTTGATCTCTAAATTTGTAAAAATATTGCATTTTTGGTTCATTTTTAGAAGCTTATCTTTTTCACTAATGTTTTCTAATAGAGAATATGAATTTAATTATTTGTTATTAATTTGAATTGTTTATATATTTTAAAGGACCAATATACTTTTTTATTCTCAATTTAATTAAAATTTAGTAAAAATCTAAACATCATTTTTTATTATTTTTTTGTTTTTTTTATTCTAAAAATTTAAAATTAAAAATATAAATTTAATATTTAAAAATTATATTTTAAAAGATAAAAAATTAATAATGGAGAATAATTTTATAATATAATAATAAAAAAATAACAATTATATTTTAATTAAGATCTCATACTTTTATAATTTCAAGTACTCAAGTCAAGGTTTTAAAAAAACTTACGATTGATTTACAATACACTTTCAACCTAAGGGGCCCATATGCAATTTACCATTTTTTTCAGTTTAAATATACTATTCTGACCCTGAAAGTTTTGAAAATCGGGCCGGCTTCAGAACCGGTAGATTGAAAAATTCAAAGTTTAATAGTCGAACTGGAATAAAATAAAAATTAAAAAAATTAATAAAATATAATATAAATATAATTAAGATATTTATTATTCACACATCAACACAATAATTAGACATAAAATGAATGTTTAATAGTTGAATTTAACAAATAATATCTTATGTCAATAATCCAAATAATTCCAAGCAAATCGAAATAACAATAACCCAATAAAATATTCGCAAATCATAAATTTAGTATAATATTTAGTACATCATTAAAATATCTGAACAAATGTATGCTTTATCAATACTAAAATACTAAATCATTTCATCATTTTATATTACTAAAATACTAAATCATTCCGAAAGGATGGGGGCTGGAGAGGAGAGTGTGAGGCAAGAGAAATCGCGAGTTCGTGACTGTCGCGCGAGTAGAGGCCACAGAATGGAGATTGAGTTAGGGACTCAGAGTTTAAGAAATTTTTTTTTTAAATTTTAAACTCAATTGGTCCAACCGTACCGGTTCACCGGTTGAACCGCAGTTTAGGCCGATTCTGACTGATTTTAAGTGAATTTAGTTATAAAATTAAATCGGACCGATTGACTGACCGGTTCACGGTTCGACAGGTTGAACCGGCCGGTCCGGTCCGATTTTTAAAACCTTGCCCTGAACTATAAATAGAAGATTTTGTTTTGAAATCGTGTACGTTGGAGGTCTTCTTGCCTATTTCGTAATGCTTGGGGAAGGTCCTCCTTTTTCTTCTTCTTCAACCCCGGCATTAGAAGCGGAGAAGATTGGTGGAGATAAAGAAGGAAGCTCTATAATCGGATAGAGGAATTGAAGAGGACATGGGAGGAGAAGAAGGGGAGGCGAAGATGGAGGTGGAGGCTCCCAAGCCGGAGATGCCAGAGGCTACTCCGCCGCCGCCTGTCGTCGCGGCGATCGGCAAGAAGCAGATGACAGAGGTACAGCCGATCTTGCCGGAGCAGAAGCCCGAAAAGGCCGTCAGAAAGCCCGCCGCCGTCGAGCGTAAGTCTCTCTCCCTCTCTCTCTCTCTCTTAATTGTAGGCTCGAAATTTGAATTTAGGGTTTTTAATTTCGGTCCAAGATGGATGAAAATTTGAATCGGACTTTGGCTCGATTAGAGGCTCTCCATTGGGTTTTAATGACTAACTAGTTAGACCTAACTGAGATCCAACACTCCTTGTTAGATTTTTCAATTCAGTCTTGAGCTGATATCGCATCGGCTCAAGATGGAATCACAAACTTTGTGATGCAACACTTTTTAAAAGATATGCTTTTGATTTCATTGATTTTAGAAGTTGAATGAATTGTTGATCAATCATACGTATTATTAAGCTTGACATGAATCCGACACGAACAAAAATTGAGTTTGGAATCAATAGAGATCTTGATTTTAGTTTCATTAAATGCTTGATTTCTAGTTCAAACAGCCACCTTGTATTATGCGTAAGCCTCTTGTAATTAACAAACTGTGCTTGAACATGGTTGAAAGATCAATTTTCTATATTGTGGGTTCAATAATAAATTTAAAATGAACTTTGAACATGAATTGTGCATAAGCCTTTTGATGTCAAAATATTAAATAATCTGGTGAGTTAAGAAACTTGTTCAGCTCTCAAACACTTTTAAACATCAAGTGGGATGTCATTCGGTTTTACTATTTTTTTATGCTTCATTTTCTTTAAAGTTTTTCAGACTTCAGCTTTACTGATACGTTAGATGCGAGTAATTTTTACTTTCTTCTAGAGTGCTGAGTTCAGTAAGATCAATTATATTTTCATAACTTTTATTGAAAAGCTGTTGAAAGTTACTCATTCATCTATTTTTGATATTTTTTTCATGAAAAGTACTTTTTGATTTTTATCTTTAATACATTTTACTTGAGTTGAGTCCTTAGTTTAAATCTTAACTATATTAATTAAAGAAATTGATATATTAATTTATGTTGTAAATGATTTTTATAGTTTAATGTAACTCAAAAATAGGATTTAAAATTTGTTAAAATTGAGTTGAGTTTAATATGAAAAAAATTAGACTTAAGTGTAAGAAGGTGAAAATTAGGAGACAAAATACAAGTATTCCATTAAATTGGATAAGAATAGAGAGCCTTACCCCCTAAGCTTTCTCTTTCTCTATGCCATTCGCCTATGAGGACTAGAAGAAGAAATGTTAAAAATTTTATATTTGGTTTATAAATAGTATTATTTTATTTGCTAGGCCTAAGATGTAAATCGATTTAATGGTATAGAAGTGAATAATAAAAATTAAGAGTTTATGAACAAATTTATAGTAAAATCATAATATTGATTTAATAAAAATAATATTTGTGTACAAAGAATTATAAGAATATATATATATATATATATAAGAGTTAAAATTAATTAAAAAGAAATGAATTTAAATTTATAAGTGCTTTTTGTTTTTTTAGGGTGTACTCATGAAAATAGGTTGTCAGACAATCAAAGAGATGGATCTACTTTAACTTGTTTATAAATTAATTTAGCAAAGATAAGATATTATATTTTGAATTATATATTGTGTGCTTTGTGATTATCAATTGTTTCTCATATCTGGATGATTTTATTATTATTTGATTGTATTTTTTTATAAGGTGGTTGATTGTGATAAATTAATTATGATGCTTTTAAGTGCAATTGAGTTTTATGATAAGTGTAATCAATTAATATTGAATTTTATAACATACGATGATGATATGATGAGATTGATATATATATAATGTTAAAGAAAGTAAATTTATTTATCTTCGCAATCATACTCACCACTGTTCGAGCTTGATGATGATATTAATGTGACAACATCTAATGATAGTTTTCGGCTACCCGGGGGTGATGATGATTACCAAAGGTGATTGTGTGTGGGTTACCTATTGTGATGAGGTACTTATGAATTTGAGTACGAATGTAATAACATTCGATGGTAACCTATGGAGAGTTATTTGGTTAAGGTGACAACCCTATAGTGACTACGTGGTGAGTATGATGAGTGTAATTTGATGTTTCAAAAGTATTATATATGCCAGCAAAAGCCCAAAAATTTAATGTGTTCTTTTTATCTACAGAGGTGGTTGGATATCATCAACAGCTAAAAAAGAGCTCGCTCAAAAAGATTACTGCTGGCTCACTTGATAGAGGCTTGTGCTATTTATGCTTTTATTAAAAATATATTTTTTTTTTAAATAAAAAATAGAGATTTTAAATTTATTTTTATTATTCTTTGTAAGATATTTTATGTGAAGAATTATAAAAAAAAAATTCGTGAATTAATTGCAGATTTGGCTCTTGCTCAATTACAAAAAGAGAAGAAGGCATCTTTGATCAAGGCATGGGAAGATAAACAGAAATCCAAGGCTGAAAACAAGTATGCTTCAACTAAAACATCATTTTTTATTTAGATTTTGTGAAAAAAAGTATGCTTAGCTTATCTACAGTTTCTCAAAATAAAATAATAGAATTTTAAATTATACTTTGGTCCTTGAGGTTTGACACATCTTTTATATATATGTTTTAGGTGCAGAAATTTTAACGCTGAATCATTGATTTTTATTTCACGTAGGACTTCATTTTAAATTTTATTCCAATGATATCTATCTAAATAGTTTTTATCAATGACCTAATGTTTCAAGCTTCAACTAGCTGTAAAATAAAGCTTTGGTTATGATCGTTCATGTGGCAACATAGTCAACAAAAGATCCACAATCAACAGGAGAAAAATTACAAGCATCTCTTATAAAGAGGACATTATGTGAACTATTTCATGGTGCCTAACGAAAATTCTCCCTTGAAAGATGTTTTTTCAAGGTTGAATCATTGATATTTTTAAGAGTCTCTTTGCCTACAGCAATAGTTCATATTCTCATGAGGTAGAAGAAGTCTTTAGCTTTTATAAAAGTTGATCTCTTGAAGTATACAAGAGGGGTATTTCTGTATGTAACTATAACTTTTCATAGCAAATTCTTCACATCCTTCTCAAGAAGCTAGTTTTTTTCTTCTCTTGAGGCTTTCTTTGTCAAACTCTTGTGTTTATCTTTTCTCCGCTTCTCTTTCATTAGTTTGATCATTCAACTCTCCTTGGCAAGATCAACCGAAGCATGATATTTCAACCCTCTATCAATCTCTGATGAAATCTTCATCCATTTACTTGTGCTCATGTTGAAAATGATGGCGAGATGAAGACCAACTTAGAATGTAATCAGTCAAAATCGCTCCAACACAACAATGTGTAGCACATTCCTTCCATTCAATTGCTCCACCTTCATAATAGGACCACCACATCGGTCAACTCCAAGCATCAATGATGCAAGTGATGCAAATGATGATGACTTTGACTTAAGAGCATGCAGTGTTAATTCCAAAATTCTCATGTTGCATTTGGATTATACCCGTGTCCCTAATAAACACCCCATCATGTACAACCAACATGCAAATGAATACTTCAAACTTGATTTCCTGTATTTCCTTTGGTTGATAACTTGAACTAGGTTGTAATTCTATCCTTGGTCGAGAATCCGAACCTGGGTCAGTGGATTATGAAGCTTATTACTCTGACAATATGACATTAACTATACTATTTTCACTAAGCTGACCTAGCATCTCCCTCCAAATGGCTTCCACGTGGACCCACATCTTAGCTATCACATAGCATACATGTAGTGGAGAATCACAGATGACATAGTTATATCTTAGACCTATAAAGGCATGTAATTCCACATACTTAAGGACAGAACACAAATATGAGCTTTCTTGATCATTGTTCTCTATTCCTTCCCATTATAATGAAGTTCCTTTAAGTTCTCATCATGTGGTGAAGCTTGAGTGGTATAAACCTAAAGTGGCCATCTAAGTGGAGGACCAAAGTACACTAGGACCTAAATCCAAGGGAACATGGAGGGAGAATGGGGAAGAAAGGGGCTAGTAGTTAGTTTTGATTACTGACCTAATTTTAGTTAATAGGCGATAGCAATTAGCCGGTAGCCTTAAAGGGCATCGATTAGTCCTAGAAATTGGCCTGTAGGCTTTCGATTGGCTGCAATTGATTGCCACTTATATGTTGGATATATATTAAATTAAATATTTAATTTTAATATAAAAGTAAACCATTACATGATTACTATTTTTTTATAGAGATGTTGTGTGAATTAGAGGGCAATCATCAAAGAGAGAAGAAGAAAAGAGAGAGAAGAGAGAAAAAGAGTGGAGGGAAAAGAAAAGAGAAGAGCAAAGATAATAATGTAATTCTGACTCATGTAAAGGAAGCTCAACTCGGGTGATTGTTTGGAGATTTTTGGTTGGCATCTCATATATTATATTTCTTAATTGGATTTTTAAAGAGTTTTTATTTGCTCTTATTTGTACTTGATCTTAATAGTGAATTTTTATTCTTCCTCTCCCGTGGAAGTTAACTATTTCATAGCCAAACCACATAGACCTTGGCCCTGTTTGGCGCGAGGACCAAAACAGGACCAAAATAGTACTAGTTTAAAAAATAACAATAATAATAATAAATAAATTATTTTAATTATTTTACACATATTTTAATATAAAAAATGATATTTTACTTCACATACTCAATAATTTTTAATAAAAATATAAACTTTATTTCACATCTTAGATCAAAATACTCGATTTGAATATTTTGGTCTAGAATGTGAAATAAAGTTGATATTTTTATTTTGAATTGTTGAGTATGCAAAGTAAAATAATATTTTTTATATTTGAATTTGTGTAGAATGATTTAAAAAATTTATTTATTATTATTATTGTTGTTTTTTAAATTAGTACCATTTTGGTCCTGTTTTGGTCCTCGCGCCAAACAGGGTTAGTGTCATATTGATTTATTCTAGATTATTATTAAAGGGTGTGATTGACTTGGCTCTCGAAATTAAATCCTTGGCTTGGTGACTTTTCCCGCTGCATCCGCCAGGCGATCCTCAGAAGCCAAAACCACAAGAACTAGTTATTAAAATGAATCCTCAAAGCGTTTTGAAGTTCTCGCTGGCGGGGGGTAGTTGGTTCCTCAAGCCTTTTTTCGATGAAGATGAGGTCCATGCTCGTGAAGCCTTATGAGGCCTTGTAGGGTCTGTCAATTTTGTCCCTCTATCCAAAAGGGGGATGGAGAGAAGAAGGGACAAAATCTCGGAGGGTTTTGAGTCAATTCTTGACATCAAAACTATAGGTCTATTCCTTAAAAAAGGTAAGGGTAAAAAAGGGAACATAGTAATCCATTACCAAGACAAGCTCCTTAGTATAAGCTCCAACATTCATACTATGTAAGGTGAAGTAAGGAGGGAGTCAAATAGTGGGAGGATCTCACAAATTTTGTCATTCCTTATAGGGAGGGGTCTTTATATCACAAAGGGAGGTTGAGATAGATTTTTTGTTGAAGAACATGTTTTGTAGCTACTCATAGATGATGAAAAAAGTGTTCGAGTTGTTAATTGACATTTGCTCAAGCATAGGTCAAGTAGGTTTGTCCACTGAGTAGCAGATCTACCCACAAAGCAAGCGATAATCTCGTAGAAATTGTTCAAGACTTGCATGGAAAAATAGAAATTTGCTTGGAAAAGTTAAGCTCATAAGCCAAATTTGAAGGAGCTAGTCAATTATAAGAGGGAAGTCATTTGACATATCTAAGATTCAATTGGTGCAATGAAGTCTTGGACCTTTCAGCTGGATTGGTATTTGTATTTTTCTTATAAAAAAACTTGTCCTTTTTACTATAAAGATTACAATCATTCATTTTTCCATCCAAGAATTGCGGCCATTGCTTTATACCTCCATGAGTACAGCTATATGTCACGACATTTTGTCTTGTTGTGAGAATTGTAATTTAATCTCTTGATTTCTCCTAGTCTTTATTTTAGGTTCTAATTTTTTTGCAGAAGAAGTTATAATATGATCCCTCGATTTTCTTTAATTATTTCTTAAATCTTAAAAAATTATAATTTAATTTTTCGATTTGTCGTAGTTCTTAAAAAATTATAATTTAGTTTCTCAATTTAATCCCTTGATTTTTCTTGATCTTGTATTTAGTCCTAAAATTATAATGTAGTTTGGAATTTTCTTAATCTTAATTTTAGGTCATAATTCTTAAAAAAGTATAAGTTAGTATTCTAATTTTTCTTAGATGTTCTAAGAAATTACAGTTTAGTCTTTTAATTTTTCTTAGTATTAATATGATTTTAATTCCTTACAATGAAAATTATAATTTGGCCTCCTAAGTTTTCATAAACAAAGTTTTACATTCTAAAAAGTTATAATTTTATTCCACAATTGCTTACAATGGAATTTACATGAAATGAAATGTAAACATAAAGAATTGATGGTTATATTTATATATTAAAAAATTATATATATATATATATATATATATATATATATAGTACTTTAAGAGCCAACTTGACAAAATCCCGCTCTTGAAACAGGGCGCAAAAGAAGAAATCTTCTATTGCTACATGGGAAAACTCGATGACAGCCTCCATGGAAGCAGAGATAAGAAAGATGGAGGTATATCTGCCATTTATCATCAGCAAACATTATTTATGATAAAATCTTCTAACATTTCCAGAGTTTTTTGCATAAATTAACCGCATCCAACAGACAAGATAAAAAAATGGCACTCTGGAAGAGGTGCATGAGATTATCGATCAATCAAATCCATGATCCCTGACATTAGCAGTAATTTCTCATCACACTTTTTTCAAATATGTAGCAAGTTATAGGGAATAAGCGTATACTCATCTCACAAGAAATCTGTATTGCTAAACTAGATTTGGCTCATTATGACAATCTGTAATCTTATAGCAAAGAAATAACTTAACATAAACCAAAATACATCATAGTTAATTCAGAAATAAAGCACAAATATAAAAGCTAATGTTATTTCAAAAATGATAAGCTATGACATATTGAACAAAAACTTGCATTTTAGTATGAAGTTGACGCAAATCTGAGCTTCCTACTATTATGAAGAGTGGAAAATGTTTGATCCAGATTTAATATCAGCAATAGCCAAAAAGGTATACTAGTATTAAGATTTAAGATAGTTATAATCCATGATAGGAATCTTAGGCAAGAGAATAAGAATAAATAAAACAAAATGTTGACGAGTGGAATTTTTTTTTAAAAAAAACTTCAGTTAGAAAAGGGATGACGAAGCTGAGTGAACACATAGCCTTGTTTTCATCTTCCCATATGACAGTTTAAATCCATCCTATTTTATGATGAAAAAATGTGAGATTCATATTGCATTAGTTTTCGTCTACCACTACACCTCTTTCATCTTTCTCAGCTAAAGTGAATGATGTATTACCCAAGTTTCAGAAGTTGAATATCGCCTCTCTCATCAATTTGTTTGTCTAAAGCATCTATATTACAACTCAAATAAGCTTTGCTCATAGGATCTGAGAAATTCTTCCTGATAAGCTAATTCCTCTAGATGTATCTGTTTTGTCAGGTTGTTCGTCGAAGCCATGAACAACTGTAGATGCCATAATGAAACTTTATAAGAGGATGTCCATGATAATTCATCCTCTACTCAGGTTCCTTGAATAACAATTATATGATGAAGATCCAATTAGGCATTTTGAGAATCGATAATATTATCACTTAGTCAAATATTGTTATATTATTTGGAGAAATAATTATTTAGTTTAATAATATATATGAATCATTTTTTAAAAAATTATAGAATTATCACTTAAAAGATGACATCTAGATACTATGACATCTAGATTATATGTCATAATATTAAGATCATAATAAACCAAATACCCTCCTAGTTTCAATCAAAAAAATTCTACCCACTACTTACCCAAATATTCGTCTATAAATCTGAGCCCTGCACATGCCTCAGTGCTGCAGTATAATTGTGACTTTTTCATTGAAATTCTTGAGGGAAAAAAGTCAGAATTATACTACACATGCTTTAGTGCTGTATTATAATTCTGACTTTTTCAAGAACCTAACAACCCTCAATTCTCAAAGATAAACTTTTTGGGTCATCTAGTTCAGGATCGTCGAACAACTAGGTGTTCATTGATTTTCTCCATGGAGACCCACTCTTCGTGGCCAGGTAGTTCCATGATTTTCTCGTCAAAGATCTGTCTTTAGATTTGAGATGGATTCACTCGCATATAGATAAGCTTCATCCCAAAAATTGGGATGCATTTCCCCATTTACCGGGCTCGATTGCTCTCAATCTCCTGCAGGCAATTGATCCTCACTCCTAGGTTGCCATGAGGCATCATGTCCAACCTACCAAGAAGTGATAATCATGCTAGAGCTATTATTATTGTATTCCCAGTTGATTAAATAACTGTGCTCCAAAGCTCTAGGGGTCAGTTCTCTAGTTCTTAAACTCTTGTACTTGAGCCCTCTAAATCCCTTGGAGGATTACTCACTGGGCTCTCCTCTTATTCCCTGCTGTTTTTCTTCATTCAATGGGTTGTAAATTCTCCTCTTATTCCCTGGTGTTTTTCTTCATTCAAGGGGTTGTAAATTATGCTTTCTTTCAGCCTTTACTGTTATATTATTTGCCTATGATCTCATTGTAATTTTCATGTGAGAAGATCTCCATTACAGGAGATCAAGGTCCTTAATTTGCCACAAAAAGTGGACATGAGATTAACAAATGGAGCTTTCCCCTCTGCCATTGTGAATCATTTTTTTGTTGTGATCTTTCATTTTGAATCTTGGAATTATAGAACTTGGAAAAATGGAAATCTCAAATTATTAGGCCTGTGCATTCAATGTAGTTCTTCAGTTTGGTGACGAAATCAAAAATAAAAATTGAATTCGATTTTAAATTTTAAAAAATTAAACCAATCAAATTAGATTATAAATTAAACCAAAACAATCAAATAAATATCGATTTGCTTGGTTTGGTTCTATTAAAATTATTTTTTTATTTAATTTTGGGGAAATTACACCTGGGTCTCTGACTTTAGGGCTTAATAATGCGCACGTCTACATTTTCAAAATTATAATATCCGAATTCCTGAGTTTTAACATAATTATGTTTAAATTTTTTTAATATTAAAATTTTTGTAATTACCATTATACCCCTTACATTCTCTCCTCCCTTTCTCTCCCCTCTTGATCACCACATGTGCGCGAGGCCGTGCAAGGGCAAGTGGCCGGTAGCCCTCACTGGCCTCGCGCGAGGTTGCATAGCATGGCCGCTGGTCACGCCTTGTCGGCATTGCGTGGCTTGCGGACGCCGACATGGAGTGGCTAGTAGCCATGCCATGCAGCCTTGCACGACGCACACAAGGGCTGCAACCTCACGCGCGTGGTGATCAGGAGAAGAGAGAGAGGGAGAGGAGTATAATGATAATTATAAAAAAATTTAATAATAAAAAATTAGAAAATGATCTTATTTGATAATTATATTAAAACTCAAGGACCCCTATGTTATAATTTTGAAAATGTGAACTTACATATTATTAAGCCATAAACTCAAGAACCTAGGTGTAATTTATATTTTAATTTTTTATCTCAAAAGTTTTCTAAACTTTTTCATTATGATATTACATATTGCTATATAAGTATCTAGATAAAAGAGCAATTTAGCACAAAATATAATTTGGCTAAATAAAAAATTTACCCAGACTGTTAATAATAATTTACAAAAATAATTTAAGTACATGAATAACTCAATCGCATCACCATATTAGACTAACAAGAAAAGCATTAAGAGCTCAAGAGCAATTGAATAATTAATTTCACAACATAATCATAATTATATAATAAAATTTTATTTATATGTAAAGTTATTTAATAATCAGTTAATTCTGACGGTTTAGTTTTCAAATATGTGAAATCAAATCCAAACTGATTAACTGAAATACTCAGAATATTGAACTATCACCAAACCGTTAGATTCTAAATCAAACTAAATTGTTAGATTTAAATGGTTTGTGTCACACCCTTATTTTCAAGGACCAAATATCCATAAAATAATGGGCGACTTACAGAGGGATAAAATAATTAAACTGGGAGATAAGGGTAAATATCAGTGGGATCATACGGGATGTAGGGAAACATCGTTCCTGGGGATTTTGCAGTCTTCTCCTAGCAATAGATTATTTACCTGAAAAACAACAGTCAGTCACACAGACCGAGTAAACGACCTCCATCTTACCACAGGCTTGGTGAGGTCTTATAGCTTAATTTACCAACAAATCAGAATAACAGAATACCTTGTAACATTGTAATATTACCTTATAATATTGTCATATATCATACTTTCTATAAATATAAATATGTATAGATTTTTATATCGATGAATGATCAGAATCCGCAGATATATGTCACTAGTGTGACAACAGAAGTAGCAGATACATCACCAGTGTGACAATAGAAGTAGCAGATACGTCACCAATCCATTACTCACTGCATACAAGATCCAATAACTCAAGCAGAATTAACAGCCTTAAAAAAAAAACCCATTACTCACTACATACAAACAACTTCTTTACTTGAACAGTAAGCTCGATCGATATAAGTTAACTTGCTGTAATCCTAAAATGAACAAAAATGATTTACGCAAAGTCAATTTAACTTCTGCTCCATGATATATAGAAAATAAGGAAGCTATAAAACCGTTGAAAAATCACTAATTGAGCTACAAATGAAAGTAATGCAAAAAAAAAAAAAAAATCATGGTTTTGCTGATGTTGTGAACAAGCAGGAGGACTTTGAGAAGAAGAAGGCAGAGTGTGCGGAGAAGATGAGGAACAAGATAGCTTCGATTCACAGGGCAGCAGAAGAGAGGAGAGCAATGGCGGAGGCCAAGAAGGGAGAAGAGCTCATCAAGGTTCAGGAGGCCGCCGCCAAGTTCCGGGCTGCCGGAGTCGTCCCCAGTAAATTGCTCGGCTGCTTTCGTTCCGCCTCCTGAAACCTAATCGTGAGTTTTTTGATCCACCTTAATTTTGATTAATTTTGTAAATCATAATGTCATGCATATAATTTAAATAAAAGCTATGATAATATTATAATTTGATTCATCTTATTTAGTACAAAAATTTCAATTTTATTATGTTAATTTTCGCCAAACTTACTGATGAAAAAAAAAAATAGTTGAAAACTAAAACGAATAGCTAAATTTATCTGAACTTGCTCATAATTTAATTTGATTCCAAATTAGTCCAAAATTTAAATCCGGTCATTTGGAATAAATTTTGAGCTAATTTTAAGTCAAATCTTCCTCACTCAGTATGTTAATCGAGCCGTCTGGAATCAGATTTTGAGTTGATTTTAGGTCAATTCATGTCATGCCATGCCAACCCGAATCAAATTTTAAATCTGTTCTGGTCCAATTTAAAGGTCTATCACTGAACTCCAATTCAGTTTCAACGATTTCAGCTTGTCAATAGCAAGGTAGCCGGTCACATAACTCATGCTGACCGACGAGTTAATTAAAAAATAAATTATTCAAGTTGAGCACAAAACATAATTTCTTAAACTATATTGAAAAAAAATAATTATTTAATTTAATAATATATTTAAAAAATTATAAAATTATAACTCAAAAGATCACATCTAAACATTATAACGTATAAATGAAATGACAATATTAAAATAACTCTTAAATAATATTAAACTAAATACTCTCAATTCAATCTGCAGCAAAAGTGAAATAAAGAAATGAATAAAAATAGCTGAACTGCCAAAGCAATAATTTCTACTACTGAAAGAACTGAGCTTGCTTCTGTTCATAATTCCAACTGAGAAATTGTTTGACTTGTATTGGTTATTTATTTAAGCTGTCAATAGAATCTCACACACAGGAACGCAGCTGATATATCCTAAAATCAAAACAATGATGCCCAAAATCCATGAAAACAATATAGCAGAAGAGAAGAAAACAAAATGTTTCAACCTCATAGAAGATCAAAACAACGAAGTATTGCCTTTAAAGTCTATTTCAACTCGATAGCAGTGCCGACTGTTTCTGGAGCTGGCAACCCAACAATATGTTTAACTTTCTCCTCCAAATCATTAGCATCCATTGATGAAACTACTCCTTCCTTTATCTCTTTAATTAAGCTCACCACCTTCTCCTTATCCTTGCTTGGACCTTTGTCAATCTCAGAAATCAGTTCATTAAACTTGCCTCTCAACCCGGCCTTATCAACTACCTTCCCTATTTCCTGGAAGATCACTTGATCTACTTTCTGTACCTTCTCCACTAAAGCTGGAGGAACTGACGGCGATATCTTTGTCCTCATTCCAACCACCTCAAGATTCTCAGATTTCAGCATTTCGAATATATCTTTCTTTGCTTCTTTAATCTCGTCGAGCATTTTGTCGTCTAATTCCTCTCCCTTGGCCAATAAATGACGTGCATTTCTCAGGATGTTCATCTTCTCCTTCGCCTTATTCTGGAGCTTCTCATTGATCTCCTTCTTCAATGTCTCTCCCTTCAGCTTGTGTTCCTCCAGCTTGTTTATCTTTGATAAAAGTTCGAGTCTTTGCTTTAATCCGTCAAACGATCCGGATCGAGATAAATTGTTCTCAAATTCTTGGGCGAGACGCTCAATCCTTTCTTTTAACAGTGGTCTCAGATTTTGATCAGGGGAAGCTTTGGAGAGTTCGAGCTTGAGAGCTTCAAGCTTGTCCTGAAGGCCCATTGCAATAAAGGCATTGGTCATTTCCTTATCAGCTTCGTCCTTCACTCTATCCACATCCTCTTTAGATAAAACAGGGGCAGGGGAATTCGTTTTAGCTTCTAAGACAGCATACTTCAGTTTTTCAACTTCTTCCTCCAGGTTGGCTGTAATCACAGAGACGCCAAGTTCTTTCTTCTTCATGTTACGTTTCCTCTCAGGATCCACATGAATACCTTCCTGGAATATGCCAAGGTCACGGAATTTGGAATGCCGATGACCAAGCAATTCATCAGTATCCATTTTGTTGAGTTCCTGCACAAACATACGTGTTAGCAAATACAATTTTAAAATTGCATGCTGAAACCACCACATATGAACTGTACACTATTCAGAACTAGAAAACAATTATTGGAATGGATCAATGTGTAAGAGGCAAAAAAACACGAGGAATTTTAACAAAAAAAAAAAGATTCCATAGAAGAACACCGTTTTTGAAGAAACTAATTTTAATTTAAGTTTTCAGTAGGGAAAAAAAAAAAAAAAACATAGAAAGCACTTCCACAATGGCCTTCTGATAAGGAAGCATGGACACTTGGTTTCTTAGGTACTCGGCAAAGCTATCCAAAACTATTGTTTGCTTTAAGGTTATAGAAGAAATAATGACCAGAATTGAAGAAAATAAGAATTAGAAAGGGTACATAATATTCATTTTGATTATGGTCATTAGTAACTTCAGCAAAAATCCACCAAGAGAAGCTTGGTGCAAATACTAACGAAGAATAGTGTATAGAAATCTCATGGACTTGTAAAGAGCCAATTTAGAGAAACAATAAATGGCATTTTAGTTGGTGAGGCCAAGAAGCCTGTTTGGTAGATAGCCATTTATCTCAAGTCTCAACATCGCAAGGATGAGCTAATTTTTAGTGGTGGTTGAGGTAATGACTAGTGAACAAGTAGGCCCTTCTCACAAAGAGGATCCATGTCGTTCGTTACCTAGCAGAACGTGATAAGACATGTAAGAATGATCAATGCGTTCAGATTATTCTGCTCTTCCACCACCCTCATCAGATAATTTTTGTTCCATTAAAGCTAATATGATGATTGCCTGCATGATTATGGAAAAGATAGAAACTTTGTTTTTGTATTGAAATGTGGTATTTTTTTGTATCAGGTGTTAAAGTTTTCATGTTAATGTGTCGTTGCAAGATCCCGAGTCCTAGATGAGAAATGCAGAGGATTGTGTTAGACAGTCGATAGGGCGTTCCCTGAAAGCGACGCATTGTGTTGCTTGAATACAATGAGAAATGTGCAAGGCTGGTACATTGGCACCAAGGTGTACCGATAAGTAAGAGTTCTCACTTCATGGATGGATGCGAGTAAAGAAGATAACTCAAGTTACTAGAACATAAGTCACTAGAATTAGACTAGGAATTTGAAATATAGGCACTATAATATGTAAGTTAATAAAATTGACAGATACTATGTTTCATAAAACGATTAATATTGTCTTCAGGAAATAAAATAGATGAAGAAAGTCAGAAATTGATAGCTAGGATTTCAAACTTTGGTACTTTGGAAAGAACAAAACTAGAAATAAAATGGTATAATTCTGGACAAAAGTTTGAAAGATCATATGGTGGAAGTTGAGAGAAATAGGAATATTATTATAGCTTCAAAAGTTGTAATTAATAGAATGACTATTAATATTATGAGTATGTATGTCTTTCCTCTAGATCCTAACACTGCAGTTGGAAAATTCTCTTTCTCAATTCTTTGTTCGATTTCTTTGGCATGTCCAATGTCTCCTATAACAAAGATATGGAAATAATTATAGAAGAATTACTCGAAAAATCATTCACATTGATATTCGTCCATCTTGCCCTCCTTCGAACAGTCCAGTGCCCCTTTTCAACTTCTTCATCTGTTGTTGCATTGGTCTCCTAGTCGCTAGCTCTTTGCACAGTTTGCCTAGCCCGGTCCTTATTGCTTCTCACCTACTCAACATGTGATGGACTAGTAGCACTCAACATGTGATGGTCCCCTGCTCTTTCTTTGACCAATCAGCAGAAGTCTAATTTCCTTCACCAGCATAGGCATGAACTGGTGAAAACTTAAATCCCTGTCAAGATACATTGAAGAAATGGAAAACACAAAAGAGAAGAGTATGCAAGTGGAGGTGTGGAGTCGTTTAGAACATCCAGCCTTTATATAGAACCCCTTCTAAGGCTTCCTCAACGAGCCATCACGAAGTAACTGTTAGGGTAAATTATGGCTAACTACTAGTTGAATTAAGGTTCTAAGGCTTAATTAGAGTTGGATTAGTACTTTAGGTGGGTTTATTGAGTTTTGTTGTTTGATTGATTTAAGTGAGATTGGGGTGGTTAATTTTATTTATAATCACCAATTTAATTAAATAAACCATAGTTTGAGCTAATGGGATAAGATATCGAAAAATAAGTGAACAGTTCCATGATGCTATCAAGATATACCTCCATGGCCTTCAGCAATGCAAGCTTTAATTGTTGCGAGGTCCAAGTTGGGTCAGTGTGTGCACCACCCAGTGGTTCCTGTTAACAATGCAACTATTCATAATCACGTTCTACAAGTGCTTCATCATCACAACAAGAAACATATATCATATAAAAGGAAGCAGAGAAGAAATAAAAAAAAAAATCAATACGTACTAAGACAAGAATAAAATAAAATAAAAAAGAGCAAAAAGTGAAATTTCATAATAGTATCTCTACACTAAACATCCGAAAGAAAAAGAGAAGATATTCACAAATAAAAGTTTATGAGCTTGCAATATAAAATATCTGGGGACCTCTAGAAACTGGGTTTTATTTTAAATTGTTCTTTCAAATGAGGCCACTTTTTACGGATATCCATTTGCATGATTTTTCATATGAGACTCATAAAAGAATGGAGCTTTAAAGTACTACCTTAAAACTAAAAGGACTCAAATAAATTTGGAGATGGACTCAGCACTATAAGTTGTAATACTAAAGAAAGAGGTGACAATATTGAGAGACTAGATAAGACAAAGGTCTGATACTAAAGAAATTTCAAATATCTTGGATCCATTATTATAAAGGTTAATGTTTATGACATAATCAAGTTAGGATGCTTGAAATGGAGAAATGCGGAAGGAGTTCTTGTGACAGGAAGATGTCAATTAAGATGTGAGGAGAAATTTATAAGATTGCTATTCCTATTCAACCAGCTATGCCATATAGGAGGTTGAATATGTAAGTAGCAATATTAATAAGATCACAGTAGCTACAGTGTGGATGCTAAGATGGACAAAGAATGTTAAACTAGAGTAGGCCATATCAGAAATGATTGTACTAAAAAAGGCGGGCATAGAAATTACAGAGGATAAGATGAGAGAGGGATATTTACATTATAATGATTATAATCTTTTTAGAAGTTAGAATCTCCAGTGCATAAATGTGAGGGGGAACTTCAAGATAATCAAGATGGAAAAAAATATGGTCATTAAACATGACTATGACTCAATTTCAAATAATATGGTGGCAAATGGAGGTAAATACAAAAGAGAAATCCATATGGCTTATCCCAACTAGCTTGGGATAAAAAGCTTTTTTTGTGGTTGTTAAATTTACATAAGGTCAACTTTTGATAAATTGTAATTTTTGGATGTTGACAAGTATATATAGATAGGGGACATCATCAGAAATCAATTGGCATTCTCTCTGTTGCCCTTTTTCCGAACCCAAGCATCATCATAGCATTATCATTTTACCCTTGCTCTTAAGGAATTGCATTTAGTGCTAAATTTAATTTACAGAAGTTTATGAGAACTACCAAACCATGTTAAAAAATAATCTCATCCTTCAATCCAATTAAAATTATTTGATGCATGCAGAATTTGATGGCAGACTACCATCAGTTCTCAAGATTTGCGCTTCACCTATTTCAGACTCAATGGCAAGACATTTTAATTATTTTAATAAGTTTGTTTTTAGAAGGGATAATAATATTAGGTGATAGAGTTGAATTGAGAAGAAAAAATAATGCAGTTAATTCTAAATATTTGGGATTAAAGCTATCTTTTGTGGTGGTTGTTGTAGGCATTGTTTTTGTAGAAACTTATAGTATTTATGTAAGTTCTACGCTTTGTACACGATTATTCAGTAAACATCCTTTTTAGAGGTAAAAAAATCTTAATTACCCTAATGTGAAATGATTGGTATCTATGGTAGGATTAATATCATAACAGCGCTTCCCATAAGGTTCTCTTCTTCCGCTCCAATTCTAGGCCCAGCTC
Source organism: Apostasia ramifera (assembly GCA_019297695.1). NCBI lineage: Eukaryota > Viridiplantae > Streptophyta > Magnoliopsida > Asparagales > Orchidaceae > Apostasia > Apostasia ramifera. Next base: position 78,296 of record JAEMOT010000740.1, read on the forward strand.
TACAACAGAATTCAATATACACTGTAGATACTTCTTTAACACTGTCCTAAAACATTAGCAACATGAACAAACATTAGACTGTAAGCGTGAAATAGAGTAGAAAATAACCAAATAGGATCAATGATGTTTGACCCCAGCATTTACTCCGACATCAAAGAAACTTAAAATTTAATTTGGCAATAGAAACAATTTGGATATGGTCTAGACAAACAGATTACTCCATTTTCATTGTACACAGTGACCAGACAATACAAATAGCTTAAACAAACTAGAAAATCTTATATTTTGTAGTTTTATGATGATGCAATCAGACGGAATATGGAAATAGAAGAAAATAAGAATCAGAAGAATATGTATAAGCTTTAACTTGATATGTGAACCCCCTTCATAAAGGTAGACTCTACCGACCTGAAAAGGACCCTTAAGAATCTTTTTTTTTCCCTAGTTTTGGCGATAGTAACATCTACAACAGCAACTACTCTGAACTTATAAGATTACTAGACGTAGATTTGATGATTACAAGCTAACAAAATAAAATCATTAAAACATGTTTTTCATCCAATAAATTCCCAGAACATACCGGAATAATCCCATCGGCAATTTTGAGCTTACACAATTCTGTTGCTGTGATCTTAAGTCTATCTGCAGCCTATTGAATAAGGAAAGAACCTGTTCTAATTAAGACACACTTTCCAACAAAAGGTAAACTGCAGTATCTGAAAATTGCCATACCTTCGGAGCAGCTTGGGCAGTTTTCCACAAAATAGCAGCACATGCTTCAGGGCTGCATAGAAAAAGGGAAATAGCAAGCAAGCACATTTTACAAATCAGATATATTAACCAGAGACACATACGTAATATGTGATACATATATATTTACAAATGAGTATAAATAAAGAAATAGACACACATATGTAATATGTGTTACACATATATTTTACAAATTTACACATACATAAAAATACATAAATGCATGCATACATACATATATGTCCAATTAGATTGTTCTAGTTGGTTTTAGTCTGATTAGATTGTTCTAGTTGGTTTTGAGCAAGATATCTGATTCTATTTCAGATTCAATTGCCATTGTATAATTTTGTAAGATCCATCTTAATTACTGAAAACTTGAATCTTATTTATTGAACTTAACATCCTTAATCTAACTTGATAATTATAATTTTCCAACAATCCAATTCAATTTGCATTCTTAATCAATTCAAAATTTGTTGGATTTAAATTTCTATATTATCACACAATTATTATCAGAAAATAAGTTGCACTTTCGTTGTAATAATTGTCGATTGACTCGTCGATCACTATTTCACATAATTTTCGCAGTTGTCCTGCATCAAAAGCAAAACATGTCGTCAGTTCTTATGAAAAAGCTTGACAAGGTTCAATATGGAGTGTGGCTTCATTCTTAGGAAAAAGCCAACTTTTTTGCTTTCTTAATTGAGGGATGAGGATGGCAGTGACGTGAAGGCCCTAAAGGGTGTGGTAGATAAAGAAAAATATTAGGTATCAAATAGAATAACAAGAGATACACAATTGAGTTAAGAGCTCAGGATTCTTAGCTCACCTGGCAACATAGTAGACAGCATTTTCTAACATAAGCAATTTATTTGCACAACCAATAGCAAGAGCTCCACCAGAACCACCTTCACCGATAACAACAGAAACTATTGGAACCTTCAAGCCAAACATAGTCCTTAGGTTCTGGGCTATTGCTTCTCCCTGCATGAAGCTTGGAAAGTTAATAAATTTACGATATGTAAATGAAGGGAAACTATGATTACAATTATTCTTAAAGGAAACCAATTAACGGAACTAACTTGACCAAGTTCTTCAGACTTCAGATCAGGAAATGCACCGGGTGTATCAATAAATGTGAGAATAGGAAACCCACGGTGATCAGCATATTTCATCAGACGCAAGGCCTTTCGGTACCTACAGAATGTGTTTTATTGGTTTTGCAGTGAACTCTATGTTAGCCCCAAGAGCCTTGATGGTCTTATTGAGTTTGATGATAATAAACTCAAAAATAATGATCATCTAATATTATGATTTAGTGTTTGTGTTAGATCATACAATATGGATGAAAATCAAACTTGATCATATCATGCCTTAACAAGGACACACGAAGACCTCACAAGGAAGCAATAAAGAGAAGAACAAATTTAGAGTATTAGGTATTCATCTCACGTAGAATATTATGTAAGGACATGCATTTCTTAAGATGGCTTTTGAGTGTGATGTATTTTACACGAATATTATTTTGAGTAAATATGACAATAAGTGTGTCATAATATTAAGATTAATTAAAGATTTATTTTAAGATAAAAATATAAGTGATAATATTTTTATTTAAATGTGATAACTGTTAAGAGAAAAAATCGCTGTGTCATTCAGTCATGACACGTGGACAGGTTTGACTGAGGCTTCAAGCACAGTCAACCGATCAAGGGTTCCCAAACAATCTAGGCGACCCTGGTTGAACAGTGCGAAGCTAGTCGAACGGTTGAGTCGAACAACTGACTGGCAATTAAGCAGCCGTTATGTCATAATCACCCTATGATGTGACGGTTCCTACAAGGACAAAGGGAAAGTATTTGTCATTAATGTCTGGGATTGAGCAACTTAAGTAGGTCCAGCCACCGACATGCTGCTCTACTACTACCTCATTAATGAAGCTTACTTGACCTACCTAATCCTATCCACCCCACTCTCACTATAAATAGCCTCATTTATAACGAGAATGGGGTTCCACAGAGAAGACCACAATACCAGGATTCAAAGGGAAAAAGCCAGTTGGACACTGCTTACCTACCATTGGACAATAGCTTCAACCCCGTTCGACCAGCTTCTTTCCAATGAAGTTCCCTTAGTAATCCCCATCGTCTTCGTCCATTCTTCTCCTTCAAGGGGACTACCTCAAGAGAAGCATTTCTTTTTCCTCCTTAATCAACCCATCTAATCCCCCCATAATTCCTTGTTTGGATTTTTACTCAAACAATAACGAATAAATCAAATAAATTATATTTGTTATAGGGAATAAATGAATAATATTATAGAATAACTAATTAAATAAATTAAAATATTATATTTACATTAGATAAATAAAATGTGGCCTATTTCTTTTGAAAATATTCATTATTGAGCTCTATTTTGATACTTAATTATTCATTTATTAATAATTACGAAAATCATTAAAAATATTTTGAATATCAATTAGAATAATGATTTGATTTGAAATTGAATGTGCCATCTTCTCTTACCTAAATAGCATTGATGGAATATCCTTTCTATCACCTTAAATCAAGGCCATTAATGCTTGATTGAATACCCAGCTTAATTTATGGTAAATAGATTTAGGGGATGTTTGATTTAATATTATCTTCATGTTATGTTATGTTATCTAGAGAAGAAAGTTGTTTAGTTTAATGATATTTATAAATAATCTTCTATTAAATTATAAAATTATTAGTCAAAAGATGACATCTAAATTACATAACATAACACTAAGATAACAATGAACCAAACGCCCCCTTAGAATTCTTTCAAATTTGAAATACCTTTGAGATATATATATATACATAGATATTGGAGTATACTCAAAATAAAATCTAAGTCTAGAAAATATCATAATATTATTAAATATCATTGGACAACTAATTTCTGAATAATAAAATATAAATTTGATTATTACAACATTGCTTTATCATGAAAATATTTATAACATATTTTGACTGTCATATATTAATATTAGTCAATTAATATGGAAGGAAAAATGGTCACCCTAGACAGTTCAAATCTCAAACTAAACAGGTGGTCCGATCGAAGTAAACGGACGGTCCGATCAGGCTTGATCTGCGCCATCAAGGACGAGACGCTGTGTTCTTCTGAGTATGCTGGGAACAGATGCTCGAAGAAATCGAACGACTCGATCAACTATAAACAAACGGTCCGATTTCCCCACAGATTCAAACATTTAGCCATTTTAATTTCTTGTTTTAGCTCATTTTAAATTATGCTAATTCAAACAGTCAATTGAGTTTGAAATGCTAATAAATACACATCGAAATGTAGAATAAAAACCACTACTACACATACATACATTCTATATCAAATAGAAAGTTTGAATTCCACACTATGCTTGAAGTGGTGAATCATCCTCATGTGAAGGAAGGAAAAAAGCTTTCCTTAGATTTACTTGTTCATAGATTCCTCATTGCACAAATCTCTTTGAAAGAAAGTTATATTGTATTCTCTTTTTCTTTTTACTAAGATCAAGGGGTTAATCTTGGGAGGAGCTTAATCCCAGCCTTATAAGATTGGTGTGAGGGTAGATCTCACCCTCTATGAGGAGAGATCAGAGTGATAGGGTTCATCTTGCCTAATACGAGAGATCATAGAGGCATCTTCGCTTGCGTAGTCAAAGGAGGGATTGTAGAGCCATCTCCGCCTATAATGTGCACAGGGGGATTAATTGGGTAATTTAATCCTAGGGTTGAGGAGCCTAGGGGTGGACTAGGCATTAGTGCTGAACCACTTAAATATCGGCATGTCGCTCTCTTTTGTTCTTTTATGTTTTGCACATCGGTTTCATCGATCGGATTTTAAATTGCTTGAAGTTTTTCTAGATTAATCGATTTGTCGAATTACCCAATTTACCCCCTTCTTGGATGTGCCTAGGGCCAACACTCTATACGTCTCTTATTAAAATTTGAAGGCAAAAAGTAAAGGATACATTGTCAAAGCATTTTTATCAATAAAGGAAACCTTCTAAATCTAATTTACAAGTAACTTTCGCCATTAAGTTTTTCTATAATAGTCAGAAAGGACTAAGGAGAGAAATTTGCATCAAGTAAAATCGCATTATTAAATTGGACAAAGTACATTGCATTCTTTATATAACTTGCATCATTTGAAGCAGTCATAAATATTAGTATAAAATATAAATTAGTAAGCATTTCTCTCTAATAAAAAAATTGGTATAGCTATGATTGATCATTGTCCGCTTTTGGTACTCTTAGAAGGCATGGACTTTAAAACCCAAGGTGTCAGCATTAAGTTGAAGATGTATGGCTATCTATCAATGGATTGAGGGAGGTTGTTGTTAGGGAGTGATCTTGGCAGCTCTAGGCATCCCCTCCCCTATCCTAAATAATAAGTTTGCTAAAACTCTGAGAGCCTTGAACAAGTTGAGCTATGAAAAAGTAGGAGACCTTTGTGGCAGAGCCAGGGAGTTTGAGAGTAGTATTGAGGAGTTTCAGTGTAGGGAGACCTTAGGTGATAGGGCTTTCTTTTGTGGAGTTTTTGTGTATGCAGCAGATGGAGGCTGAGTACAACTATCTTGTCCCTTGTGGATAGATGATGGCTTCAAAGAGCTAAAGCAAAATGGCCTCATAGGAAGAAAAATACGACATTTTCCTACTGAGTAGCCACTTGCAGGAAAATGGTCAATTGGATACACTCCCTTTTGAACCTGGAGGGTCAAAAGATTATTGAGAAGAATTTAGTGAAAGCACGCCTTGCGGATCATTTTCCTTCAAAGTGGCGGCCCATTATCGCTACCATGTCAACTTTGAGGTTGCCTCCCCCACGGGCACGAGTGACAAGTCATGATGTTGTAGCGCTGGCTACACCGATCACAGATAATGGGATTTGTGACGCTATCCAATCCCTGGGAAACAACCGGGGATCGGAGATTAATGGGATTGTAGGATCTTTCTTGAAGGACTTCTGGGACATCACTGATGTTGATTTGAAATTAGCGGTACACCTTTTTTTTTACTAAGGGTGTATTCCAAAATGATGAAGGGACACTTTATTTGTGCTAATTCCAAAGGTTCCTAACCTAGAGCTCCCAATTCATAAGTCGATTAGTCTTTGCAACACAGTTTACAAGATAATAGCGAAAATGCTCCTTAATCATGTGAGAAGCATGCTCAATTCCCTGATCTCCCCTGAACAAGGAGCCTTTGTCCTATGGCACAGTATCTATAACAACTGCTTACTAGCTCAAGAAATCATGCATTGATTGATCACTTCCAAGTTGGCCACAGGGTATATGGCTTTGAAGGTTAACATGGAACAAGCTTATGACTGCATGAGATGGGGGTTCCTTGAGATGATGCTCCAGCATTTGGGTTTTCGGACACTGAGTGCAGATAGGTCATGGCCCGTGTATCACAGCCCAGATTTGCCATACTCATTAATATTGCTCGGCTGACTAGATTGAGGCTAGTTGTGGGTTCAGGCAAGGATGTCTGCTTTCCCCGTACCACTTTATTCTATGTTCAGAATTGCTCTCCCTTCTAATCTCCAGAAAGATGGATGAAGGTGCGCTCAAGCGAATTAAAATCTCAACTCTAAGCCCTCAAATATCCCACCTTCTGTTTGCTAATAATGTGATGCTCTTCATCCCAGCTACCTGACATGCTATGACAACCTTAAAGAGTCTTTGAAACCTACTATGCTGTATTAGGCCAGAAACTCAACAAGGCAAAATTCTCCATTTTTCTTAATAAGTGGATGCCTCGAAGATGGAAGAGACTGATTGCCAATGAGTGTGAGTTCCAACTACAAGAGAAAGGAAAGTACTTGGGAGTACCTTTAATGAGCAAGCAACCAATTTAGGGAAATTTCTAGTATATCCTTGAGGTTGTAAGGAAAGGATCTCCACATGGAGAGCTTGAAGCCTCTCCTTGGCGAGTCGGGTTACCTTGATTAACAGTATACTCACACTGATGCCTATCTATTTGATATCTCACACCTTTGTGCCACTGAATGTCATGGAGGAGATTGAGTAGATGATTAGGGGTTTTCTCTGAAGCAGTGATCCTCAAAAAGAGTGCAACATTACATCGTCCGGGAATCGGTTGCCAAGTCGAAGGAGATCAGGAAGTTAGGCATCCACTAACTTAGTCCCTGAAGAAAGGCCCTGGTTGTGAAATTGGCTGCATAGTTGCTTGAAATGAGGAAAACTCTCTAGGTGCGTTGCTTCTTACCAAAGTATGGAAAAAGAAACTTAGGCTTGGAAGCTGTTACATTAGGGGGGGGGGGATTTGTCACCACCAACACTGTCTAGAAAATTGGCTCGGAGAAAGATGCTTAGTGCTCAGTGACACCTAGATTGATTAACTGCCTTTGAATAGATGGGCCACCTTCTTCAACTCCTCCCGACCTTCCCCAACTTAGGTTCGAGATCTTTTTTATGTTGATTGAAGTTGGGATACATAGCGCCTCCAACTATGATTTAGGCCAGATTTGGTGGAGAGGATCAATAGATTATTAAGAAATGATGGCTTAGTGGAAGATGAACTGGTTTGGGAGTATTCAGACTCTTGTAAATTACCTACCACTTTACTTTACAACAAAAATTTTAGAATAGAAACATTTGAGCACGCATGAGTGTGGAAGATTAAGGCGCAATTGTGGTATGTCACATTGATGCAGAGCCAGACCATCAGCGACAGCGACTTCGCTATGATCTACGATCTCGAACGTAGATTATAATAATATATTTGCATGTACATAGTTATCTTTATTTCTGCACTTTATTCGAGTTGTTTGGAGTCGTACATTATACTTATATCGGTGGGAATGCCCACTTTGATATCATGTATATGTGGTGGGTGAGTCTGAGTCTTATGTGTAAGTCGGATCAAATTGGGTTCAAGAATAGTTCATTTTGAACCAATTTGATTCAAAGTTAGGCAAAGCTTGGGACTTATTTGTGATGCAGCAGAAATATGAGGACTAGAATGTAATTTTCCTTTAATAAAAATTGGCTCGGGGAAAGATGCTTAGTGCTCAGTGACACCTAGATTGATTAACTGCCTTTGAATAGATGGGCCACCTTCTTCAACTCCTCCCGACCTTCCCCAACTTAGGTTCGAGATCTTTTTTATGTTGATTGACGTTGGGATACATAGCGCCTCCAACTATGATTTAGGCCAGATTTGGTGGAGAGGATCAATAGATTATTAAGAAATGATGGCTTAGTGGAAGATGAACTAGTTTGGGAGTATTCAAACTCTTGTAAATTACCTACCACTTTACTTTACAACAAAAATTTTAGAATAGAAACATTTGAGCACGCACGAGTGTGGAAGATTAAGGCGCAATTGTGGTATGTCACATTGATGCAGAGCCAGACCATCAGCGACAGCGACTTCGCTATGATCTACGATCTCGAACGTAGATTATAATAATATATTTGCATGTACATAGTTATCTTTATTTCTGCACCTTATTCGAGTTGTTTGGAGTCGTACATTATACTTATATCGGTGGGAATGCCCACTTTGATATCATGTATATGTGGTGGGTGAGTCTGAGTCTTATGTGTAAGTCGGATCAAATTGGGTTCAAGAATAGTTCATTTTGAACCAATTTGATTAAAAGTTAGGCAAAGCTTGGGACTTATTTGTGATGCAGCAGAAATATGAGGACTAGAATGTAATTTTCCTTTAATAAAAGGAAAACCAACCCTAAATTGCATCAGGGTTGCTTTTCTTCGCCGATCAGACGGCAGCCCGCCTTGCTTGGCTGCTCCTATTTCGCCCAGTTTGCGTCCAGGTGATCACGTCCAACGGATTCCGCGAGCTTCACGGCACGCCGGCTACGATGTCGCAGCATGTTTAGCCGGCAACTTCCAGGCTACTTCTTCTGCTATAAAGCTGAAAAATTAGGTTGGCATGGGTGGTTGATAATTTTGTGATTTCACCTTCTGAGTTTGGAGAAGAAGTGATCTTTGATTTGGAGCGAGTCTGCGCAGGTGGCACCGATTCGAACCTGGAACGCAAAGGGGCTACAGGTTTCCCGTAGTTATTTCAGTCCTTAGGTTCGACTCTATTTCCATTTTGCTTTGGATCTTGATTTCATGTTTGACCTACTCAACTACGCCATTGTTGAATTTCTGTTCATGGAGTGTGAAGGTATTATTGCTTTGACATTTACCCAGGTCATCTAGTGGTCTTTGTTCAAGTCCTGCATGTTTCAAATTGCTGTAGATCCTTTGTTAATCTGCCCTCTACAGTTGATGAGTTTACTGTATAACATGGGATTGATGTCAAGTGAAACTGAACATGTTTTCTCTGTTTCCTGAAAGTCAAGAAATCAATCTTGACAGATTGAAAACTCGTTGATTCCCAAAATTACGGAACTAAATTTATTGTATGGTGATTAATCTTTATTAATTTGATAATTTCTTATTTTTATTTGCTTATGTTTTCCTGAGGTTGCATGGAGCATTTTAATTTCTTTTAGAGAACCTATTAAAAGTATATGTGGATATGTGATTGTTGCTAGTTAGTATAATTTATTTCAACTCAGTTTAATCTCCTCAAATTAGCAGCATAACATTGCATTCATATGTTTTTGGTTTAAGTATCACAATTATAGTCTTTAAAAGGCATTATGACCTAGGGACATGTCCTATATTGGTCGTGAGAATCGCTTTAGCGATTCTGGCGCGGCATCACACATTCATTTGGAGAATTCTTCATGATGCTATTGCAACCATCAAATGGCTCCAGAGAAGAGAACTTCATGAGGATTGTAAGTGCCCGTGGCTGTGGGGTTGCAACGCAGATAAGGATCTTTTTCATTTGCTTTAAGATTGTAAATTTAGCAAGGCAATCTTCCGCGCTAATAATCACCCCCAGGGGGGTTCAATGGAGGTTGAGGAAGATCCAGTGGAAGACATGGAGTTGAGTCCAGGGGAACCTGACGGTCATATCCATGAAGCAGCCACGATAGTCGACAGTGCAGTAAGCTACTTTGTTCCTATCTCACCGTCTGGGAGGCGCAACCAAGAGGGAAGAAAGGAGGAGGCTTTTAGACATGCTGCAAGCTTGAAAAGAAAATCTATATTCCAGGAGATCAACCAAAGTGGCCACGAAGAGGCGAGCTTGTAAATACCTGCTTCTCAAAGGGAAAAGGGGCAACTGTGTCAAACTCAGAGCCTTTCTCGGAAGAGGTGTGTGGAGCTAAGAGCATAATTGGGCTTTACAACTATAAGCTCCTGCAGTTGGAGGACTATGGCTCAACCTAAAAGAAGATAAAGTGGACAAAAACCGCCACCAAGCCCTGTGTAGGGTCGGGTGCTGCTAGTGAAGCACCACCCAACTCTCATGCAAGTGGCCCGTGCGGTGTAGCAGGTTTGGAGGTGAATCCCATGCTCTCCCCTGAAGGCAACACTAATGGAGGGATGGGGGCTAAATCTTCGAAGACAACAGCAAACTCTAAAGCTTGGGGTGCTACGAGTTTCTCTCGGGATAGAGAAAATATCCCTCAGGATCTAGTCTTCTCTAGTAGCAACTGTGCTTATACTAACTCTTTTTGTGCAAGTACGCACAATGACACAACAAACACACGACATACGATGGACATGCCTACAATGTGGCAAACGATCGCCAACAGTGAAAGAAGCCTGGAGTAGATCCTACAAAGGAGTCGAGCCATTAGAAACCATAGTGACACTTCTGTCTTAATGGCTACATGCTACTCCAAGGACCATAGCAGCTCTAGTTTACTCAGACAAAGCTCAAGGTAGACCGGACCACGCCCTAAGGAACTAAGATCCCATAATTCCATATGGCTATGGTTACCCCCCGAATCCCACTGGGCAAAGTCAACTTTGACAGCTCCATACGAGTAAATGACAAGGCCAATACATCTGTAGTTCTTTATGACTATCAGGGAGTCTTCCTGGGAGCTATGTGCATTAGATTATTTATGAGAACAGTCAGAGCGGCGGAGACCAAAAGGGCCTTAGAGGTGGCGAGGCAAGCTAGCAACTAGCATGTGGGAAGACAGAGCACAGCACGTGTAGCTGAGGGGGCTTCTACCATCATCATAAGGGGCATCTTGTTTTCTCTACATGGAGTCATTGGAAGCTGATTATCGCCTGAGGTCATTGGTTTTTTTAGTGCCTTTAAAGCATATAAGGTTATGCATGTATACAGATCCATCAATAAGGTATCTGACTTTATAACTTTTTCTGTATATATAATTGACATAGGACGGGATGGAGGTATACTTTTCCTAGCTGATTTTTGCAGAATTCTCACTGAGGATCGCAACTATTACACTTGATGTACTTGTTTTGCTTCTTATAGCATTCTAGGCTTCAGCCGAGAATCAGAAGAAAAAAAATTAGAATAACATTACCCATGCGGAGTTGGCATTCCAAAATTGCGCTGAATGTTTTCTTTGGTATTTCTTCCTTTTTGATGGCCAATAAACATGTAAGTAGTCCCCTCAATGCTTCCAAGGCCAGTAACAATTGCTGGGTCATCATACCCTGCACGATCTCCATGCAGCTCCACCCACTGCAAAGTGCAAAAGATATAACTGGTAAGCAAAAAGATTATTATAATCATCCAAGAAAAAGGACCAAAATGAGGAAAGCAAAGTACTTTGTCAGTAATGTTTAAGACATGATCAAGAAAAGTTGGCCTGTTTGGATGACGAGCTATATTAAGACGTTGAAAGGGAGTTAAATGAGTGTACAGCTCTTTTACAGCCTGCAAATATGGATAAAGAGATGTGATGGACAAGAAAACATTAAGAAAAATGTTAATCACTTTCAGATATTGGAATTCAACAATTCAAGGCTCATAAAGATAAACCATTGCAAGGTGTATCCTACTTTAGTTGTATATTTCCAAGGATCCCAAACTTAGAATTGACTTCTAATAGTAGCCTGACCAAAGACGACCATTGCAACGTGCATCCTACTTTTGTCAAATATTTACAAGGATCCAAAACATAGAATAGCTTATAGTGACTTGACCTCTTGATACTTGCTTTCCAGTAAATTTATTTGATCGCTGAAGTCCAGACCAGTCTCATCAGCCATTCTCCGCACCTGTCATAAAGAGTTCACAGTATAAGACCAGTCAGTTGTGATAATACTGACAAAAAGATAAAGAAGGAAAATAAATGTACAGAAGCACATCATTCCAACCATATTTGAGTTTCTTGTTGGACATGAACAGGATATCTCTTCACCAATTCAATGAAGATAAGAAATATGTGTTATGCCAACAACAGTAAGCTGACATAAAGCTGACTGAAAAGCTATAAAGTTTTAGGCGGCTTACATTTGTCATCCCCAAAGACAGGGAAAGGGACGGCTGGGTTTTGGTGGCAAGGAAAAAAGGAGATAACTGTGGTGTGCTGGATGGGGGCAGTGATGGTGGTGACAGTGGATGGGATTGGTGGAGGGACCATGATGCAGGTAGTAAGGAAGCAATGGCAACATTAGCATTGGGGGTAGTGATGTAGAATGATGGCAAGGATGGATAAAAATGGATGGAGAGGTGGTTAGGGAGGACAAGATGGGTGAAGTGGTGGAAGTGATCGTGGGGCAGTGGCGGAGGAGTTTTTTGTGGAGAAGATGAATTAGGTTTGAGTGCATCTTTATAACATTGAAGGAATAACAAAACTGAATATTATGTTGTTGCTGAATGTGACAAAGTACCACATCTAGAATTACATATACTCTCTGAGATGTCAAATGTAAATATGAATAACTAGAGGTCAAATAAGTAATAAACACATCTACGGGCTCACACATGTTGATCCCCAAATATCTTATTATGAAATTTGGATAGCTGATAACAACATAGTTCAGAAAGATGGATTGCATTACACCAGACAGAAGATACAGGTAAATATCCAGTGGACATAAGTAAATGGTGGGTTTAAGGTAACACTTCTAGATAAGATTTTATGAGAGAATAGGAACAAAAATGACAATTTGTCAGAATCTGTCCAAACATACAATCAACATACAGTTTCATACTTCAGGTCACACATGAATAGATCCATGATGCCCTGGAGGCATCATTTCACATAATATAAAATTTCATTAAATGAATGCCTGAAAAAAATGGTAATCCTCACTGTATTGTATGATATGCCTGAAGGATATACAGCAGAACTAACATGGCGGCTAAATAGCTAAATTAATGTGCACTGCAGATGGTTTATCATCCAATTGCAGCGACAGTTAGGTGCTAATGAAAACAGTAATGCTCTTAACATTGACAAGTTAAAGCATAGAATAAGGTTTGAAGAAGAACCCACATTAGTTAGCTTCTTCTGTAATTCAACCAGTGGTTTCTCAAAATCAAGTGTAACTGGCTTGGGCTTTTCAGTTAGAGGTTTGAAGTAAGACAAATAACTCAAGTGCCCACTCTTCAGATTTGGATCAATGTCATCTGGCCATGGATACTCATGCTTTTGTCCCTTTTTAATCCGAGCAGAAATATTGAACTTACACCTTCTGCAGCTAGACGGCTGTAAATGCCTAAACCACAGTCCATTTCCTGCCATAAATGAGCTTATTTGCAGCTCTTCACCAATAATACCCTTTCTGACATGAATATTTGACCCAGACACAAAACTACAACCCTGTCTGCCACTAACAGATGTTGGCAGTGTTAAAGAATTCATCCTTATATTGCGATTCTGCAAAACCAGCAACTTTTGCCTTCTCCTTTTATTTGATTTACCAAAACTTGCTTTCCTGGATCTGTAATACAACAGAACTACGACATCATAAAACAACATCAAAATTCCCCAGTTATGGAGTACTCAGATAAGTTAAAAAGCCTTCTATACAATTTACCATCAAAAACCAAGAGAAACAGCATGGAATTTGTCTATCAGTAATGTATCCAATACACAAGATAAATACATTTTAGAAAATAATTCAATTCTTGGTATAAGATGGCCATGAATACCAACATAAATCAAGCTCGTCATCACGATTGTATGCCAAACTCAAATGAATGGCCAAAAGAAAGAAAAACATATCTCCAAAATAGGGCATGCATTTTCTGCTTCAGTCAGATTAGAGGTCTGTACAAAATTGCTGAAATCAGAAGAGAAACGATCCAAAATATAAAGTAAGATACTAACAAGAAGTACAAGTGAGATAAGCGAAATATGCACGCACTCCTCTACAACAAGTGTACTGTTTAGCTTGATTAAAATGTCATCTACAGTATGGTGCCATTGCAATAAGACAGACGAGCATCGAATTCAAAGAAACTATAAGGGGCTGTTTGGATTGGGGGTAGGACAACCTAACCCGGGATAGCTTACCCCCATTAATAACTTACCCCAACGGGGGTAAGTGATTTAATGCATTTTTTTGTTTGGATGATAACCCGGATTAACCTGTGATAGCTTTGTATTTTTTGTTTGGCAAATTAATAACTTAACCCAGGATAGTAAACAAAAGAAAAGATGAAAATAGAAAGAATACATTTACATACATGTCTACTCACTAAATATAAAAATAATAAACATCCAAGTACATGATCTACTCACTTTATATTATTCATCAAATATATATTCCCTCATAGACATTAACATATGTAGAGAAGAGACTTAAACAAACTAAATTGACTTAGAATGCAATAAATAAATTGCCCTAAATTATACTATGCAATGTGAGGAGATTAAACTAAACAAGTCTAAATTATATCAATTTGCCTATTCACATAGAGTTTTATGAAATTTTGGTAGAAAATTAAAGATGCCTGATTTAACTCAGATACTCAAGCAATCAAGAACACAAATCTATCAAGATCCAAGGGAGAAAACTATCATGCAATAGAAACTTGAACACATAAACAAATGGAATGATGCTATGGACTAAGGGACCAACATCACTTACTGGATGTTAGCAAAGTAAGATTAGAAACTCAACAATATAACAATATTATTCAGATTCAGGTCAGTTAATGTAGAAAGCAAGGAGGCCTTATTTCAATTAAGATCAACTACCCATTGCAAGAAAAGAGACAAGTTAGCTTAATGTAGAAAGCAGAGAGGCTTTATTTCTATTAAGATCAACTCCCCATTGCAAGAAAAGAGACACAGCTTGACAATGCAGTGAACAAAAAGGAAAGTTCAGGAAAGTAGGAAAATAACCATGAAGGAAAGAGTTCAAAATCCAAGAAATAACAATATTTCATCCATAAGTAGTTTCTGTGCAAAGCAATCAAACTACCAACAATGAACTGCAGGTTCGTTATTATAACCAGAAATTACTTCAGCAAGGTGGAATTTCAGAATAATGAGCACATTTCAATCAAGTTCAACAGCAAGATGAAACTAGAGATAATTTCTATAGTCAACCAGAAACATTCCAGATGAAAATCAGGAAATAACTAGGAAACAAATCCTAAACCTAATATAACCTCAAGCATCCAAACGATGGGAGCTGCTGGCCCTTTGCCGTTCCCGTCCGGTCCGTAGCCTCCTTCTTCAGCTCCGATCAATAGAGGAATCTCTCCTCAACTCTCTCTGCAAAATTCAGTCATCAAAATCACCATCTTATCATCATACCTTTGAGGAAATATATATAAGAAGCGATGCACAGGTCGGGCGGTACCTTCACGGCGTGTTGAGGGGCCGGTCCTGCGCGAGCGTAATGGCGACGCAGGCCACGGGGGAGGGGGCAGAGGGGGATGGGCGGGGGTGTGTGGCGGCGGCGGCGGCGACGGCGAGATCCGCGGAGGTAGCGCTTGTGCGCGAGGATCGTGTGAAGGCGCAGAGCAGGCGACGTTACCCTAGGCTGAGAACCAGAGAGAGAGGGCAGTTCACATATAGGCTCGGCGGACGAATCGAAGAAAGTAAATTCGTCGTTCGCTCACGAAGCACGGGCTGCTCCCGAGCTGAAGGGTCGAGATCCATCAGGGCAACCATGAACGGTGGAAGACGACGCCTGCATAGAAACTGATATGCGGTTAAGCCGCGGAGTTTCCATGCGATCTGCTTCTCTCGTGCGGGAAGCTCGAATTGGGTCGTCCGCCTCGAGCTCCGGCGGAATCGGAGCCGAGTACTGCTTCTCCTTCCCCACGGGTAAGGGTGTTAATATACTATCCATTAAAAATTAAATCAATTTTAGATCAATTAAAATCGAGTTGATCTAAATGAACCGACTAACAAACTAAAAATTTGACTCAATAATAATTTCAAATCGATTTTGAGCGAGATAGATTCAGCTTGATCCAACTCGAAATCGGCTCGAATTAAAATATATTTTATATTATAATATATATATATAATATATGTATATAATATATATTAAATTAATATATAAATATTATATAATATATATATATATATATTATAATTGAAAAAATTGAGGCTCGAAGTCAATTGGAATCGACTCAAGCTAGCTCGAAATTGAACCCAATCGAGCTTGAGTCAATTTCGAGTACATCGAAATGTGATCGGTTTGATTTCGAGCCGATATTGGTAACGGCCCTACCCACGGGACCCTTTAGAGCCCAATTAGAAGGCGCCATTTGTGCGCGTGGTAATGGACGAAATAAATTTTATTTCTGGGTTGCATTTTGATTGAAAGAAATTTTAATCATAATTAAATTTTTTTTAATTTTATTTTATTTAAAAAATAATATTTTACATCTTATTCTATAAAAATTTAAATATTAAATAATCACTTTATTTTATATTCAATATAATTTTCAATATAATTAATTCGCTTTATTTTACATTATATATATTTTTCAAACAAATTTCATAAATTTTTTTAAAATTAGCATTTTTTCTTTGAACTAAACAAAGTCTTGGAGCATGTTTGGTAATTACTCAAAAATAAGTAAAATATTTTTTTAATAATATTTTAAATATATTATAAATTTTAATAATTTTATTTCACATTCAGCACAAATTTTAACCTTAAAAATCAACTTTATTTCACATCCAATATAAATTACAACCTTCGCACCTCCCAATATTAAAATAAATTTATTTCCCATCAATTCTATAAAATAAAATATTTTTTCTATTTTTACTCAAATTTATCCTCCAACCAAACAAGCCCTTAGTGTTTAAACCAAAAATCAAAATTCAGTCGAAATTTATATATATTTTATTCAATTTAAATTTAATTTAATATATATAAGCATATATATTTATAATTTTTTAAAAATAATAAAAAAAACTTTATTCATATGCATCATAATAATTTTTCTAAAAAAGAAAAAGATAAAATGCAAGTAGTCTCTTTTGTTTAATTATGTGTGGTAAACGTTTTTGAAAATCACTCAATTTAGTCCATCAATTTGCTGAAATGCACATGTAGGTCCTGGATCGAGCATTCAAAATTTGTAAAAAAAAGTGTAAAATGACATTTATGTCATTACCAAAATTTCAGATATACCTTTTTCTTTTAATTTTTTTGTTCAAACGGTTCACTTATTTTTGTGTGCCAGAGAGCAGAGTTGCCCTAAAATTGCAAACTTTCTCTCAGCGACGAACTTCGACGCAATCGTCTATTTGGTGGCCATTCTCGCTTGCAAACTTCTAATTGGCAATGCTCCCCTCGGCGGTGGCCATCCTGTAACATCTCGTGATCTCAATGTAGAGATATTGTTCGCTTTGGCTTTAGAAAAACTGCGTGACTTGAGTGTTTTCCAGGAGGTCACCCATCCCAGTACTACTCCAGCCCACTTAGAAGGTCACTCATCCCAGTGCTACTCCAGCCCAAACACGCTTAACTATATATGGAGTACCCATCCCAGTGCTATTCTAGCCCAAACACACTTAACTATGTGTGGAGTTCTCTCTCTCATCACTCATTACTTCGCCTAGAAGTCTGTCAGGAGTCGTACTTTGCCTCACTCATTATTTCGCCTAGAAGCCTGCCAAGAACTATACTTTGCCTTAGTGAAACCTTTCTCTTAGGACATCACCCGACGATCACTCCATGCCCTCTTCGGCCACGGGCGTCACAGGCCCACAAGCTTCCGCTTGGTTCTTCCCGGAACCACATCGTACCCAAACACGCTTAACTATGAAGTTTTCTATCATTAGTCTCATGGTTTTGCCACAAAAGATGTCTTTACTATTTGAGATCACGTTATCTACTTATACAGCTCAGGATCCCCCGGGATCCTCCCTTTCCGACGTGAGACGATTCATTCCTGTGCCCCTCTTATCGCTCAATTCTTGGCTTAAAAGCCTGCTAGGAGCCGCACTCTATCTTAATGATTTCTTTCTCTTTAGTATATCACCCGACGATCACTCCCTACCCTCTTCGGCTACGGACGTCACATATCCGTTCTCGCAACTATTTCTCAAAGTTTTTGTAATCTTACTTTCCGCCTCCAAATTCTACTGCAATCAACTGCAACGACGCCACACCTTGGATTTTACATTAACTCCGGCTCACCGACCAGCGTCCCAACTCGTGGGGATGCTCGGACTTTCCTGTTAGGCGACGCCGGTCGCCGGAGGTGCTTGGATGACCTTGACCTCTTTACCCATCGATCAGCGCCTCCCCAAACTTCTTCGCCGCTGCACATTCGAGCAGCTGAAACAAATCCATTGTTTCCTTCTCACATCGTCCCTCGCCAAAAATTCGGCTCTATCCTCCCTCTGCATCCGCCGCGCCGCCGATCTCGGTGACGTTTCTCATGCCCACCTCCTTTTCTCTTTCTCGGGCGACTGCCCCCATATCCTTTCATGGAACGCTTTGATCCGCGGCTGCGTCCAATCGCGCCATTATGCGAAAGCCATCCAACTGTTCGTTGAAATGCCCAAAAGAGATCTATCACCCAACGAGTTCACTTTCTTCGATCTTTTCGCTGCTTGCGCTGCGCTCGGCGATCATGGCCTCGGGAAGCAGGCGCATTGCCGAGCTGTCAAGTCCGGGGTGGACCTGGTACCTTTGGTGACCATCCCCCTCTTCAAATTCTACTCAGCAATGGCGTCTTCCTTCCTTGTATTTACCGAAACTATCAACGCGAGGAAGATATTTGATGGGTTTGGTTCGAAATCCATCGGCTTGTGGAAAAGAATGCTATGGGTGTACGTGGGCATCGGAGACATATCTTCTGCGAGGAAGCTGTTCGACGAAATGCCTCACAGAGACGTCGTATCGTGGAACATGATGCTTTCAGGCTATGCCAGATCGAAGGACGCGAAGAGCGCTGGCGGATTGTTTCATATTATGCCGGAGAGGAACGTTTTCTCCTGGACCACGATGGTTGGAGCCTTGGCTGACTCCGGTGATGTCCCTGCCGCGAGGAAACTGTTTGACGAGATGCCTGTAAGAAACGTGGTGTCTTGGAACTGCATGATGTCGTCCTACACTCAAAGTGGGAGATTCAAGCAGGCAATAGATCTCTTCTTCTTGATGCAATCACAAGGAGTTTCTCCTGACGGTTTCACCTTCGTCGCCGTTCTTTCAGCCTGCGCTCATCTCGGAGCTCTAAAAGCTGGAAGATGGATTCACCTCTACCTGATCGGGAACTGGATTAAGTTCGGCGCCATTGTTGCCACTTCACTCGTGGAGATGTACGCCAATTGCGGGGACATAGATTCTGCGTTAACAATCTTCATTAAAACGGAGAAGAAGGATGTTTTCTGCTGGAATGTGATGATCAAAGCTCTCGCCTCCCATGGCCGGGCGAGCGCCGCCTTGCATCTGTTCTCCTCCATGAAGAAGGAGAAGCTCCAGGCCAACGACTTCACATTCATGAGCGTGTTGTTTGCTTGCAGCCATGGCGGATTAGTTGACGAGGGTCGCCGGGTATTTGTCGACATGGAAAGGGTTTTCAAGATCAAGCCGAAGATCGAGCACTATGGGTGTTTGATCGATCTGCTCTCCCGCGGTGGGCTCGTGGAAGAAGCTCTTCGGGTGGTGAAGGAGATGCCGTACAAGCCCGACACTGCTGTGTGGGGAGCCTTGCTTGGCGGCTGCAGCGTCGCTGGATCAGATGACGCTGCAATGGCGAAGAAGGTGATGGAGAGGGTGAAGGAAGAGGAAACGGATGAAGGAGGAGTATATGCGATTTTGTCGAATATGTACGCGGCTTCCAGGCAGTGGGGCGAGGCCATGAGAGCTAGAGAGAAGATGGAGGGGAGAAGAATTCACAAGAATGCTGGTTGTAGTTGCGTCCAAACTCACTGAATGTTGTCTTACTTCAGCCTGATTTCAATTTTAGTTCATTATTATTTTAATATTATATTAAATAATTTAAATATTATAATATTTAAATATTATTTTTTAAATAATTTATAATTTTATTAAAAATTATTTATAAATATTATTAAATTAAATAATTATTTTTTTAAAAAATAATATAACATATTATTAAAATAATATTGAATTAAATATCTCTTAATTCAATTCAATAAAAAATAGAAATAATTAACTACATGCCACACAATTTAATTTTATTTATATCTTACCCATCTATTCTTAGTTAATTACGTTATGTACATTTAAAATATTATAAAATTTTATATACACACATTTTAACTTATTTTTATTATAATGAGTAATCATAATTTTTTAATAATCTAACTATAATTAATTTACAAAAAATTTGAGCTATTCATCATATTATTTTAAGGATATTTAAATATATTTTGAGTGAAAATCTTAAAATCTTAATGTTTAGGTGGCGACAAAGGAAGAAGACATCCGCGATGTGAATTGATTTTAGGACAAATCAGCGTTTTAGTGTGGTATTGAGGAAGAGAAAAATATATATTATTAAGAGTAAAAATATAATTTTAATGATTTACTAACAGAATAATTTTTTTTTCAAATAAATTTTGATTAAGTTTTAACTCAAATGTGTGTATGTAAAATTTTATAATATTTTGAGTGTGTATAGTGTAATTAATTAAGAATGGATGGGTAAGACATAAATAAAATTAAATTATGTGACATGTAGATATTTATCCCTAAAAAATAAGTACTACATAGATTGATTCTAATACCAATGTGTTTTGACCCTGTTTGGCGCGAGGACCAAATCAGGATCAAAGTGATAATAATTTAAAAAATAACAATAATAATAATAAATAAATTTTTTTAATCATTCTACTCAAATTCTAATATAAAAAAATATTATTTTACTTCACATACTCAATAATTTTTAATAAAAATATATACTTTATTTCACATTTTAGACCAAAATATTTGAATCGAGTATTTTGGTCTAAGATGTAAAATAAAATTAATTTTTTTATTAAAAATTATTGAGTATGTGAAGTAAAATAATATTTTTTTTATATTAGAATTTGTGTAGAATGATTAAAATTTTTTATTTATTATTATTATTGTTATTTTTTAAATTAGTATCATTTTGGTTCTGATTTGATCCTGATTTAGTCCACGTGTCAAACTGGGCCTTAATCTTCTTTAAGAATTTATATTTACATTACTTAAAATTTTAAATATCCTATATTTTTTTAAATACATATTATTTTTATAATTTAAATTTTATAAAAAAATAATAAATATTGAAAACTTTGAGTGATATAGATATAAATAATTATTCCAAAATAAGTTTGCCCACGCTGTGCACGGTGGCGATCCCGTTTTTTTCTTCTATATATATATAAAAAAAGAAACAGTAGATTTCTTTTAAAAGGAAAGAAACAATTGATTTATTGTTTAAGATTTTTTTTTTCTTCTATACAAGGCTTCTCCTATGATAGAAATCTCACCTTAAAAATATCTAAAATTCGGAACTTAATTGAAATTTATTTAATTTTTTAATCTATTTAAAATTAGTTTAAAATTTTAAATCGAATCATATGATAGGGATGCTGGCTCAAAGTTCATTTCGAGCTTATTTTGAGTTGGGCGTGCCTCACTTGAAATATGATTTGATCTGGCTCAAAATTATATATATAACATAAATAATTTTGATATATATAATATCTATGAAATATTATTATATACAATGTACAATGTAGTTAGTGGTTTAATGGTAGAGTGGAAGAGATTTAAGATTTATTGTTTCTAAAGTTTAGGAATCAAAATGTTTTGATATATGATATTTTTATATTTTGTTTACAATTATGAGTCAATTGAAATTATGACTCGGGCCAGCTCGGAATTAAGTATTTTCAATCCAAATCGGCTTGAATCACATCCGATCTTGATTTTAGACAGATTTTGATCCAAATCGAGTTGAGCTCGAAATGTTTGATTTTAACATGTCTTTAAGTCGCTCGAAATTGATTCAATAACAGCCCTTTCTCATACATCCCTTGTTCTAATTTTAGGCCCTGTTTGACAACTTAATAAAAAAATGACTTATTTTAGTTGTAGTTAAAATCTGAAAGATATATTTAAAAAAAAAATTAAAAATTATTTTATATCTCATCCAAAATTATATATTTTCAATTTTTTTTTTCTGCAATCAAAGTAACTGCAACTGGAAGCGACGCGCTGTATTGCCTGAATACAGTGAAAAATGAGCAAGAGCCGCTGCATCGGCGCCCGGGTGTAGTGAAAAATGAGCAAGGGTCCCCACATCATGGACGGATGCGGGTAAAGAAGCTAGTCCATCATAGTAGAACTCATGTAAGTAGGATTAGATTAGGAACTTGGAATATAGGCAGCCTGACGGGCAAGCTAATGGAGTTGGTGGATATTATGATTCATAGAAAGATTAATATTTTGTGCCTGCAGGAAATAAAATGGGTTGGAGAGAAAGCTAAGGAAATTGATGGCCTAGGTTTTAAACTTTGGTACTCTGGTAAGAATAAAAATAAGAATGGAGTGGGTATAATTCTGGATAAGAGCTTGAAGGATCATGTAGTGGAAGTTAAGAGAAATTGTGATAGAATTATGGCTTTAAAAATTATAATCAATGGAATGATTATTAACATTGTAAGTGTGTATGCTCCCCAAGTTGGCTTAGATGCGAGCACAAAGGAAAAATTTTGGAATGATTTAGAAGAGTTAATACAAGAGATACCTCAGGAGGAAAAATTATTTATTGGAGGAGATTTAAATGGACATGTTGGACGTGTTGCTGAGGAATTTAATAATATACATGGTGGATATGGTTTTGGAGAGATAAATGAGGAGGGTAAAACTATTTTAGAGTTTTCTTCAGCATATGATCTTGTAATTGCTAATACTTTATTCAAGAAGAGAGAGGAGCATGTTATTACATACAAGAATGGAATTTCAAGAACTCAGATTGATTATTTTCTTATAAGGAAACGAGATCGCTTGGATTG
>JAEMOT010000740.1:103266-122523 GCA_019297695.1 Apostasia ramifera
CCAATTGAAGCTCCAGTTAGAAAAATTGAATTATTGGATTTTGCCCATGTACAAAGAGGAAGAGGGAGACCAAAGAAGACATGGCAAGAAACTATAAGGAGTGATCTTAATTACTTAAACTTAGATAAGAATTTGGTAACTGATAGAGCGCAATGGAAACAAAGGATTCATGTAGCCGACCCCACCTAGTGGGATTAAGGCTTGGTTGTTGTTGTTGTTGTTTTGTTGTTGCAACCAAAGTAACTGCAACTATCTTATCTTTTTTAAAGACTTTGGTGAAAATTACGTCGAGGTCTTTATCTTATTATCAATTTATTAGTAATCACACAGCATTTGAGTTAATTATAAATGGTGCCATGCGAATGAGGGTGAGAGCCAGATTGGAGATCGAGCGAACGAGCGAGAAGCAAGATAGAGGAGAATCGGGAGTTGAGAAATGGCGGAGAGAAAGCGGGTTCTGGTTGTCGGAGGAAGTGGTTATTTGGGGCAGCATCTTCTTCACGAACTGGCCACGGCCGATGGCGGAAGGCCCTACGAGTTGGCTTTCACTCACCATCGTTCGGCTCCTCCGCCGGAGCTGGTTGACGCCATCTCACCTGTACTCTGCTTCCGAGTGGACCTCCGCACCGGCGAGGGCTTCGATTCGGTCTCCTCAACATTTGGAATGGTGTGCATTTTAACTTATTGCTTTGAGTTTGAATGGGTTCTAGCAAGGGAAAGAACGAATTTCGAGGCTTTTAGGTCTAAACCTACTCGTACGTATCTGGCTGTTTGCTCGTTCTGCTATAACTGAAATTAGACCTTGGTGCTTTGGGATCATTTACAGAGGAGGACGAAGTAAGTTCACTTAAAGCACTTGTTACAAAATATACTGGAATTCTTATGTTCAGTCTGATCCTTTCTTGAGCCAGGTGTAAAAGAAACTCACAGGAGTAGCAGTTATTGTTCTTTGGATTTCTTCACAATTTCTTGGAATAATTACGTTTCCTCATACTGCATGTTTTTGTGAACAATGGATGATATGGAAATGCAGATCTTTGTGGAATGGAGAGTCTAGAGGGGGTAACTAAGTAATCGATCTCTTTGCTATTGTTGTTGCTTACTAACTAAGGGAAGCATTACTGCATGACATGTTGATCAACATCATGGCTATGGCTGTTGTCTTCACACCTAAACTTCTGCATCGTGCAATTTAGATTGATTCTAATCGTGCATTACTAATCCTATATGCAACATCAATTATAGTTACAAAATTTGCTAGCAACTATTTTATGCCTTGATTCATAAGATCCCAGTGTTCTGATATTTCCTTGGAGTAGTACATGTAGGTCCTTTTGTTTACTTAGATCCCAACCGTCACATTAGTTTATTGTTACAAAATTTGCTGGCATCTAACCTCCAATGTCAGATTTTATGCCTTGATTCATAAGATTCCAGAGTTTTGATATTTCATTGGAGTATTAGATGTAGATCCTTTAGTTTACTTGGTTCCAACAGTCACTTCAGTTTATAATTACACAATTTGCTGGCATCTATCCTCCTTTTCCAAGATTTCATAAGATTCTTTTATATTTCCTTGTTGTATTACATGTAAGCCCTTTGGTTTACTGTGATTCCAGGGTTTTTATATTTCCTTATTGTATTACATGTAAGTCCTTTAGTTTATTGTCAATAATTTAAATATCTTCCCCTCTTTGTAACTGTCAGTACATAAAAACATGCCCAAGTGTATCTTGCTAAAGAAGTATGATGTTAGGATGGAAACCAAGGTATTGGTGGTGGTGTATGCTTTAGTGACTCAATAAAGGCTTACAACATGAAGACTACAAATTAAGGTAAAGAAACTTCATGGACCAAAATGTCCGGTTTGTGAAACATCTGTACCAAAGTGTAACGGTGATCCAAATTGAGGAATATGCAACTTATTCATCTTTTTAGTTTAGAGTTGGTTTTCAATTTAAAGTTTCTTGCTTTCTTCCATAATTGCTTTTATATTGGAGTAGTTGAGTGTGATGTAAAATAATGCAAATATAATTGATATAAGGAATCAGTTTAAACGCAATAAAGTTTGTTGCAGGAGTTTGTGGTGTCATATTCTTCATTGGCCCTTGTTTTTTTCAGTAACACATCAAATTTATTAAGCATTAATCACAATTGGCCTCAGCTGGTATCATTATTCATGGGTTTCATATCCTGTAGCCTGTAAGGCCTAAAAATATTTGCTTCCTTTATTTCTGTTCTTCACTTTTGAAAGTGTCTAGCTGGGAAACCTTGCTTTCAGGCAATGATCTGTTCCTGTGTTTTAGTATGGAGTTGGGGGTTTGAATTATCATGACCTACTTTACCTGTGTGGGATGCTTTAGGATTTAGAGTGTTTGGTTTGTTGCTTGTAAGAGACCCATTAAAGGGATTTTGGTTTTTTTGTTGCATGATATAAGTTGAGAAATTCTATATTAGCTAGTAGTTGCTTGATACATGAATGCTATTTTCTCATTTGTTTCCCATTATGCCACACCCTTATCTTATTTCAGCCACATATTGTTGTTAACTGTGCCGCACTCTCCATTCCTCGTACATGTGAAGTGGATCCTGCTGCAGCAATGACTACTAATATGCCTACCTCCCTCGTAAATTGGTTATCAAACTTCAGAAACAATGATATTCTTTTGGTTCATCTGTCTACTGATCAAGGTAAACTTTAAGCACTACAAATCTACCGAGAATTGCTTAAGATTTACTTAAAACAATTGCAACACTACCTTTTATATTTTCCTTATTATTGCAGTAGAACATGTGCAACCTGTGTAATTCAAGTGACGGATCAAATATTCATTTGATTTTATCAAAAAAAAATTCATTTGATTATAGTATTAAATTGTTCCAAGGAAACATTACATCTTCTTTCACAAATAAGCTGTTGTTTACTTCCAAGGGTTAGTATTTGGTTTATGGGCCAAGGGATAGGTTTTGTTAAAGAAGAGGTTGTTTGCTTCGCGAGATAGCTTGACTTCTCCTTCGTAATGGTTCACAAGTTAGCTCCCAAAAGTTTCTATCCCCTTTTGTTAATATGAAAGCGCGCCACTAAATTTGAGCCTTAAATATGTCACTGATATCCCCTTTTGTTAATATGAAAGCGCGCCACTAAATTTGAGCCTTAAATATGTCACCGATTGATGCCTTTGTGCTAGATTTCAGTGGAGAAGTTAACAAGCAGTTGTAGACATTTCCATGAGGTAGCATAAATTGCTATATCGCACGAGGCACACTTGAAAAGTTTGGAGGAATTGTTTTGTGCCTCTGCCTTTTCATGGTCTTTAAGCTATATCGGTAATACTATCTACTTGTACAATACAAAGTCATGTATTCCTCCTATTAATCTAATGTGGAAGTAGGGTTTTCTTCTAAATCCTCCTACAGTGACTACTGCCATACCTATAAATCTTGGTTGGTCGCCTGTCATAGTGACAATCATGATGCAGCATTCTAAGCCAGCATATCCTTAGATCCCATAGCCTTCACAAGAATTAATTGCCTAGGGTGAGGAGGGATTATCACCGTCAGTGTTGTAAAATCAAACCAAACTGCCTAGTCTAACCGATCTAATGGTGAAATGGCACCTCATCTAGTCCAATTCGACGTCAAAACTAAATTGCATATCAAACTAGATTAGATTATAAGGAATTAATCTATTTCTAATTTATTTACTGTTTAATGATGACAACGAATCAATAGAATGAATGAGTTAACGAATCAATAGAATGAATGAGTTAACGAATCAATAGAATGAATGAGTTAACGAATCAATAGAATGAATGAGTTCGATGTTTAGAACTAGAAAATAAGCCAGTTTTTACAACATTGATGACCGTATGCCACATCAGCAGGTGATGACAACTCAAAGACAGTTCAAAGATTTATAATGACCTTTGGAGTGACAACTACCTCAACTCTGAAGAATCTCCAGATGACAACTCGTGGGAGCTAAATCAATCTGGGATGCATAATACAAAACCATGTATACGTCTCATAAACCCAATATGAAAGGGAAGTTTTCTCCCAAATTCTCATATGGAGACTAGTATGATCCCCTACCACAATAGAGATAGTGCAGCATCTCGATTCAGTATAGGCTCGATTCCGCACTGCTCACATGGATTAATTGCCTAGAATGAGGATGGAATCTAGTGTTATCAGGAGAACTACAACATCGCCTATTGCCGTATGCTGCATGAGGATACTATAACAAGCCCTAAGAAGCTTCTAGGTGATGATGACTTTACCTTCTAGGAATCCCTAGGTGACGATTGCTTCCTGAGAGCTAAATCACTCCAACAATCAAGGAAGCTCGAAGTAGAAGAGTTTAGTCTTCTTCCAGGATCAACACCCTTTTATAGAGTATAAATATCATAGCAGAGTCCTTAGCAAAAATATAATAATGGCTTGACTACATTGTGCGCAAATATATGCAAAATTTTCCAAGGATGGCACTTCAATTTACTAAAAGGATACTAGAGAGTTTGAAATTATAGGGACAATCTTTGCATGACAATGGAAAGTGGAAAGGTAGTGCTTTGCAATTGTAGTTATAGCCAGAGCGTACCAAACTTTTGTATTCTTCCATTTAATGTATGTGTGTAAAATATTTGATTTCCATTCCAGAGAACCATGGTTTCTAAACATTTATTATAAATTGTTTGTAAAACTTCTACTAGAACAGATTTTTTTCTTGGAGCTGCTTCGTTTGCCTTCTGTTCTGTGCTTGTAATCCCACCTGTCTAGTTTCATGTCCAGCGCAATGCAAATGAAAAACACATTGATATTTGATTATTCTGAACCCATGCAGTGATTTTTGTCATTTTGACACGTTTTTGAAGGTCTATGTTAGTGATTTATATTATCACATATTTCATACTTGCAAAATCCTGGCCAATCTTCAAATCTGATTGTACCCCATCTGTGTTTTTTCTAAAGTAAAAGAAGATTAATCTGATATGATTCACAAAATTATCAGTTTATGAAGGTATAAAATCATTCTACAAAGAAGACGATGTGACGGCTCCAGTGAATATGTACGGAAAATCTAAAGTTGCTGCTGAGCAGTTAATTTTGGCAGGTTGTTCAAACTTTATTGTATTGCGGAGTAGTATAATATATGGGGCACAAACGATTTCTCCAGTTACAAAATCTCTCCCAATTCAGGTAATGCATATATAGTTTCCAAAATATCTTTCACTTTTATGCTGTTTGGATGACTCCCATCATAGAGGATACTATCATTGCTGGTCACAATTTTAATTCTTTACCTGCTACCTCAGTCATCACCTAGTCTTTAGCGGATGGCCTTGACTAAACAAATGAAACACAAATGGCAGCTCTTTTCTGGATTCATGATGAAAAAATCAATTTACTCACTATTGTGATAAAGGTTGAAAGTATGAACTTGAGGTTTACGGTTGGAACTTTCTTTTGTTAAATTATGGACCATGCTACGTATCCTGATTAAATGACCAAAAAGATTCTTGAACCATTGGACAATGACTTTGTCTATTGTATGGGATCATTAATCAAAGGACAACACACTCATCCTATGTATAAAATCATTATTCAAAAGTCCTAGAACACCTTTGGGCTATTTTTTTGGGCTACTTAGCAACAACAACAACAACAACAACAACCAAGCCTTAATCCCTCTAAGTGGGATCGGCTATATGAATCCTTTGTTTTCATTACGCTCTATTAGTTACCAACTAAGAAGCACGGACACTTCTAAGAAGTAGCCGTGGCGGTGTCGGACACGGACACGCTACGGACATGGCGGGACACGTGTCCATTTTTTTTAATTTAAAAAAAAATTTAGGACACGGCTGGACACTTCTAGGACACTTCTGGACACTTTTAGGACACTTGCAAGACACTTGGACACGGCTCAATTATTAATTAATTAAATTTTAATAAAAAATAAAATTAATTTTTCCAAAAAATCGGTTCAAATGTTTTGCCCTAGGTTTTCCGCGTGCGTCCTCCCTCTCTCCGTCGCGGTCATCTCACAATCGCTCTCTGATCGCAGCGTCAGTTCTCGCCGGCAGTCGCCGTCGCCGTTACAGTCGCCGTCGCCTCTCCCGTCGCGGTCTGCATTTCCTTCTTCTTCTTCTCTGGTTTTCTTCTTCTCCTTATTCTTCTCTGGTTTTCTTCTTCTGCCTCTTCTTCTTCCTTTGTCTTCTTCTTCTTCTTCCGTCTTCTTCTTCTTCGGACTCTTCTTTTTCTTCTGCCTCTTCTTCTTCCGTCTGCCTCTTCTTCTTCCGTCTGCCTCTTCTTCTTCGGTCTTCTTCTTCTTCCGTCTTTTTCTCTGGTTTTCTTCTTCTTCGGTCTTCTTCTTCTTCCGTCTTCTTCTCTGGTTTTCTTCTTCTGCCTCTTCTTCTCCCGTCTTCTTCTTCTTCTCCCATCTTCTTCTTCTTCTCCCATCTTCTTCTTCTTCTTCTCCCGTCTTCTTTTTCTTCTCCCCTCTTCTTCTTCCGTCTTCTTCTTCTCCCTTCTTCTTCTTCTCCCTTCTTCTTCTTCCGTCTTCTTCTTCTGCCTCTTCTTCCGTCTTCTTCTTCTTCCGTCCTCTTCTTCTTCTTCCATCTTCTTCTTCTTGTTCCATCTTCTTCTTCTTCCGTCTTCTTCTTCTCCTCCTCTTCTTTTTTGTTTTTTTTATTCTTGTTCTCTATTTTTTTCCTTTATTCACTGTTTTTGTCTCGTCCTCCTTCTCCTTCACCTTCTTCACTTTCTCCTTCTCCTCCTCTTCTAATTGCTAGGTCTTTCATATTATTTGGTGAAGTAGTCCGTTGTGTAAATATCTAATTATATAGCTATATTTTGGCATAGGTATGTCAAAACTCTTCTGAATGAATATTATAGTTTTCATATTTGATTAGTCCTGTTAAATGCATTTAACTTTTTATAATTTTGCTATCACATATATTTGATCAATTTATAGTTTCTTTTATTTTTATTAAAATTCTAGAAAATAAATAATTTTATTTATTTTACGTGTCCTAGAAGTGTCGTGTCTTATTTTTTTTAAAATTGATGTATCCCCGTGTCCGTGTCGTGTCCGTGCTTCTTAGGTTACCAAATCTATTTTGGGCTACATAGCATTTTCCTTAAATTATTGATATGGCTATTAGTTTGGCTTGAAGATTGATTGAGAGTTGAACCAGATTTTTATCATTTTTTTTGTAAATTTTGGTAGTTAGTTGGTATGAATGCATATGAAAATTTGTGGGATGATAAATCAATAAATAACATGCTGGCATGAAAGGGAATATATGAAATGATCTATTAATTACATTTTCATTTAATAATCACAGCACAATCATGTCTATTTAATTAAGTTTAATTTTGATCCAATTTTCAATCATCATTACCAAATGCTTTTCAAAAATGTCACCAAAATAACAGAACAAATATTTCCCATCAATCTAGGCCATTGCCAAATAGTTCTGGGTCACAGCCTGGATTTTTTTCTCCATTTAGTTTTATTTAATATTATGCTTATATCATTCTTAGTCTTCGTCTCCCCTTCTTCTCTTTATCATAATGACATAGACCCCATTTACTAATATTTACTTACAGAAATCTATAGAGATTAATGATGGACATGGCCAGCAATAATGACAACAAAGCCTTAACACAAAGTAGTTGGTGTTGCTATATAGATTTTTCTTCTTCATTTAAATCTCCTAGTGTTATTGAATTTTTAAACTTATATCAATATTGTATATAAGATATAAAATATGATAAAAATAAATTTGTATTAATATGTAACATCTTTCTAGTGATGGTATGATCACACAATGCAAAAGCATAGAGCAACTACTATGGTTGGCACAATTGTGCACTTGTAATATATGACTTTGTGACAAAAAACATTGATATTGAGGAACTTGCAAGGGAAATCTTTCCAATTTCTTGTATAGCAATGCTTTTGTTAACATGGGAAGGTTTGTGCATTGGGTTAATATTGAGGAGCTTGAAAGATTTCCCTTGCAACTTGAAAGATTAAGATGATATGTATAGCAAAGTTATATGACATGAAAGATTTGAGTCAACAATGGGAAGGTTCGTGTAGATGTATCAAATTCAATCAATTTTTAAAATAATAAAATGTGGTGAAACAACACTAGGGTTAACAAATTCAACAGATTATGCTTTACAGAAGTGGTGGGATGAAAGTCCATCATAAGACACAGGGAAGCAAGATTACACTGTATCAACTCTATTTAGTATTTTAGAAATCTATCCATCAACAATGCAAAACATAATTGGTGTATTAGTCAACCAGCGTGTTATATCAAACCATCAGACAAATTAAGAGAATCACTTTCAGAGACACATTAAGGGAACTTTATATGTTATATCAATCCAATCATTTCATTTTACTCAATTTTAAAGAATTGTAATCAAAGTAAACTTATTGATGGATGAATGTATTAGTTTCTTTAAAAGTTGGGTAACGTGGTGGAGAAGCTATATCACTTCCTTTAACCACAGTAAATTACTTACAATCAAAATTTGAGTTCACATACTGACGAATAAATGTTTTAGTTTCTTTAATAGGTAGATAACTTGGTGGAGAAGCTATAATCACTTACATTAATCTTAATATAATTTTTTAAAAAACTTCATCTCAAAGTTTCAGCTTTAGTTTATAGTTTACGTATAATAGAGTTTATTCAATGACATCTACCATATCTGATTAATTAGTGGAACATATTAACATTAAAAGACAATATAAAGAAACTATGCTAGCCTAAGTAATCTATCTATTTTTATAATATGTATAAACCATTACATTCGGTACAGTCTTTACTAGATTTCATGATGATTTTTACTCAACTTTTTTTCAATGAAGTGATTTACAGAATAAATTAATCCAAGTGTTTATGACAGTAACTCAAAAAAAAAAAATTATTATCTATTTTGCTGGTACAATGTTTATGATTATAGAAAGAAATGTATTTTTACTAATTGAAATATTTTTAAGAATAAGTGAACAGGATTGTATATACAAACCATATTTTTAGTAGTAACCAAATAATTCTATAAAGTTTCAGGGATAAATAGAGAACAAAAAAAAATCTTAGGAATTTTGAGTCCCTTCGTATTTTAAATAGCCTTCAAACTTTTCAGAGCCAAAGAAAGCTACAGAGTGTGGGAGGTTGGAAAAACTATTCTTGTTACATGATAGGCACCGTAGTATAATAAGGAAATTTCTATTTTTTTGAACTACATTAATGATATATAAACCAACTCTTCTCACCTGAACAAAATTTATAATGATGGAAATTACAAGAGGAAGAGATGTGCCATTCAGAAAAATATCTAAAAATGTCCTAGGGTTATAAAAAGGTTTCTCACTTAAATTAACAAACTCTGTAAAATAATGTGCTAAATACTGTAGAAAAAAGTTCTTTGATCCAAAAAGAAACTAAAAGGGCAAACCTTCCTTGGTAATGACCTCATCCAGCTGGTTAGGTTTTAAGAGGATTTGGATGCTCACTTCAATTTTCCTTGTTGGAGATGGAATTGTTTCCATACTCTTGCACAGTTATTTGTCCACCTTCAATCTATCTTCATTTTTCGAAGAATTCTCAAGTCATCTCCCTTTGACCACCCGCCTCACACATCGCACAAGCAAAAGAAACGATTCTTCCAGAAATGCCTTGCAAACCTTGGGTGGGCGGAATGCATTTTCTCCATCTTTTTCTTGAAACTTGTGGTGGTATTATAAGCGCCTGTTCCATTCATCTCCCCACTACACATTTGTCGGCATTCCTCCAGTCAATCTCTCATCCTCGCATGGCCTCTCAAATGCGCGTTCGTGTCTCCTTGCTGGAGCATCTTGCCCGTCCATCTTTCCCCCTTGCACGACCTCCCAGAAACCTTATTAAAAACAATCTCTTGTTAGGTTGGCATAAAGCTGTTATCATATACAATTACAATAGTAGCCAGGGAAAAACGTGAATTGGGAGGGAGAAATACACATTCTCTCTCACGTAAACTCCCACCGTTATAGAATAGATAGATTTAAAGCAATTCTCTCTGTGAGTGTGAGTCAAGGATATCCTACGCCTTTTATTGGAACTTGGGTCCCCTAACATTTACATACACGAACATCTACGAGTGAGCAATAGACATGGGTAAACTGCCTTAAACATCACTCCCTCATCTAAACTTCTATAGGTGTCATGCCACCCTCTTTCTGATGTACAAGAAAATCACTTGCAACAAAATTTATCATTAAATTAAAGTGAATGTTTTCCTGGAAGTTGCTCCTTTTTTTTTTTGAAAGTTGGAATTAACGAGACTGTTGAGAAGGATGTTTGCATGGTTATTAGTGGTAAAGGAGGAACATGATCATGTTAATGAGAAAATAGGATTATCATCTATTAAAGATGACATTATAATAGATTATATTTGGTGTACTGAACAAAGAATGATATGTGCACTAGTAAGATGTGAAATGAAACTATTATTAAACAAATATGAAGAAATGATGAGATGTTTTTAACAATAATTTCACAAATTATTGTTGACAATAGATTGATTAACAAAAATAAATGATTAACGTACTTATCAATGAACAATACATGTATGCACTAGTAAGATGTCAGATGAAACTAGTTTTAAAGAACTTTGAAGATAAAGGGCTAAACAATGTCAGTTGATGAGATGCATTTTGCAGTTATTTCACAAATTAGAACAGACACCATGTATATCAAAACAAGGAAATGACTAATGAAAAATTATTCTTAAAGTGCAACCACATATTTGTAGATCGCATTTATGAACCCTCATACTTTTATTATGTAGATATAATTTTTCTGGTGCAGTGGATTGACAAAGTTTTATCACGCGGAGAAGAAGTAGAAGTCTTTCATGATGAGTTTCGCTGTCCAGTTTATGTCAAAGATGTTGTGAATGTCATTTTAGCTTTGATGAAAAAGTGGATTTCAGGTTTGAATCCCCATGCACTTGGAGTTGGATTGTTGACATTTTTTTAACTCAGCAGTTACTTTTTTGAGTGTGAACTAATGTCAATAACAATATTCAAGATCCAAAAATCACTGGAAGCTTGCTTGGAATTTGTTCAATTTGGATAAAATTTGTAATATATCAATGATATAGACTTTTATATACATATATTATTCTTAAACCTTTTTGTTGTAGCTTGGCCTAGTCGTATATTCTTGGAACTTATAAAGTCATCCTAGGTTCAGTTTTCCTCACATATGCTTACTACTTTGTCGTTTCTCTTAACTATATGGATTTCAAGTCCAATCAGGAGACAGTTTCATGCTAGTTTAAGGCCAAGTTTTGATTTCGAAGTTAGTCTGGGATCACTTGAATGTACTCAATGTTCTCCAACTATAATCAAATTTTCTGAACATTTCTTGATTCCCGGCTGGCATTAAGCACTGTTCATGTTCTTCTATCAGATGGCCAGCAAATGAAGTTGATTATGAATGTCGGTGGGCCTGATAGGTTGTCCAGGGCACAGATGGCCGAGGCTATTGCAGATTTTCGAGGCTATGATTGCTTGCTCATTAAACCTGTATCTGCATCTTCAGTGAGTAACAATTCTATCTTTGTTTCTTTCTCCATATTATACTATTGTAAAATTTGGAGTGTGAATGTTGTCAGTGACGTAGAATGGGAAGGGTGAAAGGCCGAGGAAATGAAGAAAAAGGAGAGTTGGCAATCAGGTTGAAAGAGAGAGATGAAGAGAGAGAGAGGGGGGGGGGAGGATAGAGACAATAAATCAAGAGGGAAATATGTAAAATTAATTAATCATAAAATTGAAAACAACAAGTATAATAGAGTTTTTAACCCATACGATAATGAAATAAATAAAGCACACTGGATTGCTTGCTAAACTAGGAATATCTCAAAGCAAAAAAAAATAATACGCAGATTTCCTCTAAATTCTTTTTGTAAACTATTTCAAATTGCCACTTCTTTGCATCTAAAATGTTTCAATTTGAAATCACATTGGTCGATAGCGTCCATCATCTTCTTTGTTTGAAAATGACTTGACTCTATCAGTAGGTCAAACATGACTTATGGAGACTCAGTCCAACATGATGAAGGTGGATAAAGTTCATGAACAGTGGAAGTAGATTTACCAATGGGCGATGTGTGGACAATCGGTGTCAATTAAAGAGGTGATATCGGGTGGAGATGGATCTACTCAAGTTGAGGGTGATTGATGAGAATCCTGGGGATTCCTTTGGTGACTCCAAATTATCCAAAAATATCAATTAGGTGTCATTTGAATGAATTGAAGCTTTGATACGAATTCCTGTAGAATCATGTAGTGTGAAAGGGGATAAGAAGTATAGAAGAAGAGGAAGAAACCATGTAAAAAGAGAAATATTAGGTGAGAAAGAGGAGAGGAAGAGAGAGAAACAAAGGAGGAAGAGGAGAGAACTAGAGAAAGGAGAGAGGAAGGGGAGAAGGGAGAAAGGGATAGAGAGAGATTGTCTAGAAAGTAAGAGTGTTTTTTATTCAATCTTTCAAAAAAACTGAATTACTTGTTACCACTTTCAAAAAAGTTATTTAAATATAACGTACTCGTGTACCATTTTTTAAATTCATAATTTTACTTTGTATTGTTTATGATGCGGTACAGATGAATGACGATGCAGTTTAGAGATCAATAATTTTTATAAAGCAGATTATTCATAAACTAATACTAAAATATTACAGAATAATTTTGTAATGATTGGAAAATTAATTAAACCCGCAAATTGATTTCTGTCAAAATTTTAAATAAATTAGATCGAAGGTAATTGAAAAATTACCAATTCAGATTAGGGCGCAATCCGATTTTCAACAAATCAGAAACAGGGAACAGGATTAAAGATCTCACAATATTTAACCAACAGTAATTTAAATTCACTCAATAATGAAAGGTCGCACAGGTGGAACAAATTCGAGTAAATCACAAGCGAGCAGAACACAATCCAATCTCAAGTCAATATCAGCCAGACGAACTTGATTCGACTTAGTTATGAGCTCGAACACTGCTAATGAATTCGAGCCTAATAATAAAGTCAAACCAACAAATATGTGGGTCGAGTTCAGGTCAGTTAAATACGTGATTGTCTATCATAAATTGATGGGTTTATTTATTGTTTTTCATATAGTTTTCTAAGGTTTAGTTTTAAATCAAAATATTCATTATTGGACGATTGATATTGAGTTGAAATACATGTAGATTGCACCTGGTATAAAGTAATTATTCTTTTTGATTCCAAAGTTGCATGAATAAATTAATTATTTTTTATTAAGAAGATGTCTGGTGTAATGTAATAAAATCTTTTGTAACACTTTATATCTTAATTACGATACCTAATCAAACTTATAAACTATATTTTTGGTATTTTAGATAGACCGCGGAGTCGCGTCTCCGGCCGATATATCCATGGACATCAGCAGATTGATTCGGGTGCTCGGAATCATTCCAATACCCTTCAGAGATGGCGTCAGATTAACACTTGAGCACGACATACTAATTTCGAGAAGTTGAAAATATTCTTATATTATTTATTTCGTTACTGTAATTTGCTCCTTATGTTCATTATTGGGTCACAATATTCCGCGTTTATAATTTTTTTTACCAAATTTAGAGTATTTAATCATTTTAATTTTTTAGTTTTTTCGAATTATGCTTTAATAACTTTATTTGTTAAGATGGTACTTTATGTTGTAGGAGCCCATAGTTTTCAGTTTGTCATCTTAGTTCATGCAAAGAAAGTTTCATCAAAATTCATGTCATTTTATACAATTTTTTTTTTAAACTCATTTTATAGTAAAAATTTGTAGACTTAGAAAATAGATTTAGATCTTAAGCTGATCTAACCTCAACTCAAAATTAAATTAAATCTTTGCACTGTGATTTTAATTCTGTTCAATTTGAGGTAAGCTGGCTTATATGTTATTAATTCAAGTTTAATTTGAGCTAAAATGGATTCAATTTGACATTTAATTAACTTTTTATGTGTAAATGTATGTTTTTATTTAGTCAAATAAAATTATAGTCATTTGTTTTGATTTAAATAAAAAATTTAATTTACAATAAAATTTATGAAGAAAATTTTAATAAGTCTTTTCATTAGATTATTATAAAAAATTAATATATTAAATTTAATAATTATTTAAATATATATAAATAGTATTTTTATTTTTTTAATTAATTTGATTTTGATTTATTTCAATTCAATGTTACTGTTTTAAGTTATAAAAAAAATTTATTAGTTGGCTTATTTAAATTAAGCCAAATTCAATTGAATTTAAAATTTAATTCAATTTTTGAACAATTTTTAATATTTTGGGGAAATTAACAGCTTTGTATAGGCTGAGAGAATCTTCAACAAAATAGGTCCATAGAAAGTATTGAGCAGGAGAAGCTTCAATATGCAAGCTAAAATGGGTAGACAAATTACTTATGGGTCCCTGAGGTCAGCTACATACTTTACATTCGTCTATGATTTAAAATTCTGCTTCACTATTGGTGTTCACTATGGATCATGGCAGCATTGAAATATTACAATCCTATTTAATAGTTACAGAAAAAATTATTATGTACCTTCAATTGATTAGTATTTAATTTATTGAATAAATTAGTGAATTAAAATATTAAATTATGATTGATTGATATTGGTTAATTATTGAAATTTTATAATAGGACTCATTTACTAAAAAATCTTGGTTAAAATAGAACGCATAAAGGATCAAATTGAAATGAATTCAAAATTATGGATCACTGTGAAATACTCTCCTTATAACCTCATGGACCCAGAAGTTATTTACTCAAAAAAACTGATAGGCTAAGGTGCTCAATTACACTGCAACTTAATTTTCTTTCTCCAATTACGTCTGAGTCCTCAAATAAATTTGTCTCAAATGACGGCGCCTTCTAATTTATTTTGAAGTACACATATTTTCTCAAAATCTAATATGATATCTAGATCTTTAAAACCAACATAAGCACAACAAATTAACCCCAAATATTAGGGATGAGTTATTGCATTCATATCAAATAGTGGATCTAGGTGTGATACTAACTTAAAAAAATTCCAAATTATTTTAAATCGACAAAATTATTTCAAATCGACAAAATTTCTAACAGATCGATCATTCTGTCCTCTAAACCTTAGTTTTAGTTGGAAAAAGTTTGCTATTTCTGTTAGCTATTTTTGAGAGACATAATAATGATAAATAAAAATTATTTTATTACATTGAATATCATGTAAGATGTAAAATAAAGATAAAAATAATTGTATCAAAATATGATTAAAATATAAAATAAAAGAAATTTAATTGTTGGAGGTTAACAAAAATCCTCTCGACAAATTGCACTTAGAAGAATAATTTAGATAGATGTGGATACAAAGGTAAGCATAAATCTTAAGGTACGAGGAAAGATAAATAATTCAATAAAATTTGATTTTGTGTGAAATTATTTATTTTTTATTTGAGATATTTACGTACTTTTTTTTTTATATTAGGTATTTACATATTTGACAATTCATACTATAAGCTCAAGTATAAATTAATCTTTTATTAGGTTGTTCATTTGCATGTGAATTTAAAATAATTTTTACACTAATTTGAAGAAATAATGAAATTAAAGAAAATAAATGAGAAGATCATCTACTTAAATTTAATCCCATATTTTTATAATAATCAATTGACTACAATTTCATCAACGTCAATCCCTTATAGAAGAGGTCTTTTTTAAGCTGAGTGATTGCAAACAAAGAAACACATTAGTGAACAAATAGAGGAATGAATATTTTTTTTAAAAAAAAATTATAATTAAAAGAATATATATAATTAAAATTATTAGGATAAAATAATAATTTAATTCAACTCTCTTTTAAATACTTATTTATATGTGAATTATGCTTCGATTTTACGATCTGATCTATGCACGGAATATATAATTAGCCAAGTAAGTTATTTAAATTCAAATGAAGATAATTTTTAGTAATGAAAAGTTTTTATTGTGAAAAATTTGTATGTTGCTTTTCAAATAATTTTTGAGATTTTTTTTTTAATAAATGGGATATCCCTTTATCGATAGCAAAGTTAAGTTTTTGTTTTTTTAATATATTAGTTTTAATAGATGGTTAAACTAATCTTAGGGTAAATATTACTAAATATTAAATAGCCAAATTGAAAATAACTTAATATAACATCTTGAGAAATAGCTCAAAATATTATTATTGTGTTCTAATAAGGGTGAGAACGTCACAAATTTGAGCATAATTAGCTCGAATTTAAGTTATCTCAACTCGATTTAAATTCAAGTTGATTGGTGTTCATTTTTATATGGCTCAAGTTTTAATTGAGCAATTTCAAGTCTTCTAAATAATTAATTCTTAAAAAATTAATAATAAGTTGCTTTATTAATATTTAAATTCTGATCAATTTAATAAATATTTTAATCATAATTAACAAATATTTATGTATATATATATATTAAATTAATAAATATATTATTCATAATTAAAAAATAGAAATTGAATCAAATTTAATCCCATCATGGCTAGTGATTTGCATAAATAAATTTGAGTCGACCAGAGCTTATATATATATATATATATATAAATTAAAACAACGAACATTGGACCGTTAGATCCGCAAGTCTGAATATATCGGCACGAATCTTAATATACAGATCACTAACACGTGGGGGTGCGCTCCTTTCTACTGAATGCTGATCAGGCACTAAAAATGGAGTATTAATGGAGGACGGCTTACCCGATGGTCGGTGCCGACGAATCTAACTGCTGCCGGAGAAGCTCGCTGTAGGTGCTTGGACTCTTCGCCGGAGAGGAAGGGCTCGTCGAATGTCGGCGGAGAGCCAGCCGGAATGGCTGCCGGATGGCTGGATTATGGGGATCCGAAAGACTAGACAGGGGAAGCGTGAGGTACTCCGATCTCTTCTGTCGGAGCTTATTAGCTTCTTCGTGACCTTTTCTTTCTTATGATGTTCCCGTTCCTTCCTTTTTGGAAGGATTGCTCTCTTTGCTTGTTCTTGCAACTGAATTTGAGGTTTTCAGCCTCATAACGTGAAATTGAAGTATGTTTTTCCCCTGTGAGGATGTGATAGTGGCTTGAGATTCTGTTGATTTGCGATTCAAGGAAGCTGTTTATTTCATATTAAAACTATCCTGTAAGCGGAGTGATTGGATCTGACTTTATTGCTTGAACCATATATTTTTCCAAACGAGAATAACAGCAACATAGAAATTGAACATTCCACTGAATGCATAAACTGCATTTGAGGTTTTAGGTTTTGTTGGAGACTTTGTAATTGAAGAATTAGTAACCAGGGATAATTAGACTGAATCAGCTGGTTTGGGTGATGCTTTTGATTAATGAGTTCGTTCAGGTTCTCATGAGAACTGAATATGAGTTGATGCCTATTTTTACCGTGAAAGGCCTCAATTGTCGACGTCTTTTTTCTTTTGAAGTTATTGAATTATTTTATTTTTATTAGTATTATTTTTTTACCCACGCGCTTGAAGGCACTGATTCACCCCCCAGTGTATAATGAATCTCAAGCTTCAAAAAGTTTCTTGTTTACACATTTCAAAATTTGCAATAGACAATGGTATTCAAATTGTACTTTGTTTTTGGAGTTTTTTTATTGCCAGTAAGTATGAAACTTTCGGTTGAGTGTAATTATTAACAGCATAAGAACATGCATAACCATGTACCTTTTCCTTAAAATTCTGTTGTTGTCAGATATTATTAGCATATATTATGATGCAAATGTATTTTCAAAAAAGGCTACTTACATGTTTTGACTAAGATTTTACTCAACTAGAGCACACTAAAATGATGAAATGAGTTTAAAACCATTTCCTTGCTGTCTTATCTACATAGCCTTCTTTGGAGCTTGTAGGACTGATCACTATATCGAACTTCAAACCACCTTTCTTGCAAAAGAAGTAACATGTTTCTTCAAATGCATTAGTTCCCATCCTTCTACTCTTTCCTAAGAGTTGATGACTATTCATAGCTATCACTTTGATGCTAAAGAAGAGGTAAGGAAGTTAGTTGAACTTGGTATAGCATATGATAAGAAAAAGAAAAGTAGCTGCACATGAATTTCCACAGTAGGAAGCTAGTGAATCAGTTCTCGTAGCTGGCCTTTCTGTTAGGTGCATTTAATATGCTTCTCACAATTCAATTCCTTCAAGCTCTTTAAACCTTTCGGGGAATTGGAATAGTTACACAGAGAATATTTGTAGCTATTATTATTGAATGCAATATAATGGTTTTCCAA
This sequence comes from Apostasia ramifera, assembly GCA_019297695.1. NCBI lineage: Eukaryota > Viridiplantae > Streptophyta > Magnoliopsida > Asparagales > Orchidaceae > Apostasia > Apostasia ramifera. The sequence goes on from JAEMOT010000740.1 coordinate 121,613, forward strand.
AGTAAATATTGTGTTACTAGAATCAAAGACTATATCAGTTGGTTGGGTGAGGCTTTAGTGAGTTTAGTTCAGGCTGTAAAGAGGTTCTTGTCTGCCTGAATTTAGTCTGTGTGATGGATAATATGAGTTGATAACTATTTTTACCTTGAATACCTCAATTGTTGATGTCTCTATTATTTATTTATTTATATTTTTATTACCCAGGAGATTGAAGGAACTTATTCTTCCAACAGACTAAGAATCTCAAACTTGGAAAATATTTCTTATTTACACATTTCCAAGTTTAAAATAGATAATGGTACTTAAATGGTACTGTTTTGTAATTTTTTGTTGTGGCATGAAACTTCCGATTTAGTGTAATTAGTAGGTGCATAAAAAACATGTATAATCATGTAGCTCTTATAATTTTGACATGGTTAACAATATTAGTTTATGTTCTAAGAAGCACGGACACGACACGGACATGGGACACGACACGGACACGGGGATACGTCAATTTTAAAATAAATAATACACGACACTTCTAGGACACGTAAAATAAATAAAATTATTTATTTACTAGAATTTTAATAAAAAGAAAAGAAATTATAAATTTGATCAAATATATGTGATGGAAAAATTATAAAAAAGTTAAATGCATTTAACAAGACTAATTATCAAAAGAAGATTGTGACTCTTGTGATGATGTTGTCTCTGTATTCATCTACGCATAGATTAACAAAAATAAATAACTATAAGTTTAAAGAAATTAGTTATATATTAAATTAATAATGATATGACAAAAAATTTTAAAATACATGGAAGAGAAGAAGGAGGAGGAGGAGGAGAAGGTGAAGAAGGTGAAGGAGAAGAAGGACGAGACAAAAACAGTGGATGATGGAAAAAAAAACAGAGAACAAGAAGAAAAAAAA
>JAEMOT010000740.1:126004-150578 GCA_019297695.1 Apostasia ramifera
TGTGATGGATAATATGAGTTGATAACTATTTTTACCTTGAATACCTCAATTGTTGATGTCTCTATTATTTATTTATTTATATTTTTATTACCCAGGAGATTGAAGGAACTTATTCTTCCAACAGACTAAGAATCTCAAACTTGGAAAATATTTCTTATTTACACATTTCCAAGTTTAAAATAGATAATGGTACTTAAATGGTACTGTTTTGTAATTTTTTGTTGTGGCATGAAACTTCCGATTTAGTGTAATTAGTAGGTGCATAAAAAACATGTATAATCATGTAGCTCTTATAATTTTGACATGGTTAACAATATTAGTTTATGTTCTAAGAAGCACGGACACGACACGGACATGGGACACGACACGGACACGGGGATACGTCAATTTTAAAATAAATAATACACGACACTTCTAGGACACGTAAAATAAATAAAATTATTTATTTACTAGAATTTTAATAAAAAGAAAAGAAATTATAAATTTGATCAAATATATGTGATGGAAAAATTATAAAAAAGTTAAATGCATTTAACAAGACTAATTATCAAAAGAAGATTGTGACTCTTGTGATGATGTTGTCTCTGTATTCATCTACGCATAGATTAACAAAAATAAATAACTATAAGTTTAAAGAAATTAGTTATATATTAAATTAATAATGATATGACAAAAAATTTTAAAATACATGGAAGAGAAGAAGGAGGAGGAGGAGGAGAAGGTGAAGAAGGTGAAGGAGAAGAAGGACGAGACAAAAACAGTGGATGATGGAAAAAAAAACAGAGAACAAGAAGAAAAAAAAAAGAAGTAGAAGAGAAAAAACGGACAGAGGTGGGCGTAAGCGCGAGCGAAACAGAGAGGAAGAGAGAGATTCTCTCTTTACGGAGGAAGAAGAAGACTGAAGAAGAAGAAGACGGAAGAACAAGACTGAAGAAGAAGACGGAAGAAGAAGAAGACGGAAGAAGAAGACGGAAGAAGAAGACGGAAGAAGAAGACGACGGAAGAAGAAAAAGACGGAAGAAGAAGAAGACGGAAGAAGAAGAAGAGGTAGGAAGAAGAAGAGGCAGGAAGAAGAAGAGGCAGGAGGAAGAAGAAGGAAGAAGGGGAAGAAGAAGGAAGGAGAAAAGGAAGGAAGAAGAAGAAGAAGGAAGAAGAAGAGGAAGAAGAAGAAGAAGAAAACCAGAGAAGAAGAAGAGGAAGAAGAAGAAGAAGAAAACCAGAGAAGAAGAAGAAGAAGAGAAGAAGAAGACAACGACAGCAACGGCGACGGCGACGGCGAGAACTGGCGCGGCGACGGCGAGAACTGGCGCGGCGACGGCGAGAACTGGCGCGGCTANCAAGTGTCCGACACCGCGACGGCTACTTCTTAAAAGTGTCCGTGCTTCTTAGTTTATGTTCTATATGCTATTTTCTAGAAAGCTAAAGCTATGTGCATGTTTCAACTATGATTTTTCTCAATTAGAACATATTAAAATGATGAAATTAGTTTAGTTTAAAACAATGTCTTGTCCGTCTTATTTATTTTTAGACATTTGGACTTACAGGCTTCTTTCAAGATAGTACCAATGATCAATCTATTGAACTTCAAATTGCCTTTACTATGAAAAAGTAGCAATTTGATTCAACCACAATAGTGCCCATCCTTCTACCCTTTCCCTGGAAGCGATAATTATCATTGCTATCACCTTGACATAGAAGAAGAGTTAAGGAAGTCATTGAATTTTTTAAAATCTTGTAATAAGAAAAAGAAAAGTTGTTGTGCATGAATGCCCATAGTAGAAAGCTTTTGAATCAGTTCTTCCTCTAGCTAGTCTTTCTATGAAGTGCATTTGATATGCAAATCACAATTCCATTATATTGCCTTTATGAATAATAGCTACAAATATTCTATGTCATTATTATGATTTCTTGAAAGCTTAAAAAAAACTTTTTAAGAAAAGATTGGGGTACTAAAATCGTTTTCCTCTTATTTCTTAAGTAAAGGTATCCCAAGTCTTCGATATTTATATGCATTCATTTTATTAATTTTTTCGCTTCTCTTCTTGCCTTCTTTTGTCTCTTCGTATGCAATTTTCGATTTTAATTCTCATTCAGTAAAGTAAAAGGAGGGTGTTCAATAGTCACCGTGTTTTTTTTTTTTTTTTTTCATTCTATCCTCTCATAACTCAAATAATAGTGAATGGTCGATTTACTATTGAGAAAATTTACCTCTAAATGGTGAATATTGTGATGTCATAACTCCTATAGATCAAGCAAGAAAAAAAGAGGAACAAAAATTTAAGTGTTAATTTTTCCAAATTCGAACCTACCTCGATCCATTCTTTTATCTAGCTTATTTGCAAAATCACAAGAAAAAATAAAGAAATGATGACTTTGAGACAACTAAGAATTTAAGAGTTTTCATGTTTTAACCAAATAGCCCCGGTCAAATAAATTCAATGATCTCTCAAATTGGCCAAGATGCTCCACAGTTACACTTTGAGCAACAGCCCTTTTATTATCATGTAAATAAAGGATCAGAAAGTACTCTCCAATGCTTATCAATTTTAGCCCTCCTTTTGCCATGCATAAACTAAACTCATAATTGGGATAAGCATGAAAATGAAAGATTCTATAAATACAATATGACTACTCCATCAAAACACATGCCCATGGATAGTGAAAAACTGTTTCAGCACTAAAAACAACAAAAACTAAAGCAAACATGTAATAGAGAATTTAGAATTTTACCCAAGGACATCCTCCTTGAGTTATATAATAATTATAAAGCTTTTATGGCCCATCCCTAGTTAGGCTAAAATTCTAGGAATAGAAAAATTCCAAGATAGGAATAATACTTGATATCATTAAAGTTGCTCAGAAAATATCATATTCGTAAAGTAAAAATATATAGGTACTCATGAATATGGAATAGGTTGAATTATTCAGTTGGCATTGTCATTTCATTCATAACTTCATAGGGGGAATAAATAATTTGTAGATGAAATTGCATCTTATAAGAATTTACTTCACACTTCATCTGTAATATGTAATGACAATGAATTGTGTTACCATTTATGTATTTTTATTTGGAGGACATTTAGTTCAGTATTATCTTATTATTATGTTATATTATCTAGATATCATATTTTGAATGCTAATTCTATAATTTTTTAAATGGTTGTCTAAAAATGTCGTTGAATCAAATAATTATTTTTTTTAGTAACATGACATAGCATCAAGATGACATTGAACCAAACACCTTTTTAGTAATTTTATGACAACATTATCAGTGTTATATCTTATTTTTTGTTACTTACGCTTCTAGCTGTTCATGATTTCCAAAAAATATTCTGAATGCTGGATAATGTGTACTCGTCATTTTTTGCGTTTGTCTGCTCCATTATCTTTGTTGATTCCCTTCCTCATCAACTCTTGTTCTTTTTTTTTAAAATAATTTTTTTAATTGCAATAGGGCTATTATCGGAATGATTTTGAGCGAGTCGAAGGTAACTCAAAATTGAAAATTTCGAGTTCGACTCGGCTCGAAATCGGTCCGAAATCGAAATGGGATATGATTCGAGCCGAGTCGGCTCGAAAAGACTCGATTTCGAGCCAGCTTAAGTCATGATTTGAATCGGCTCGTAATTCTAAAAAAATATAAAAATGTTATGTGTTCAAGAGGATTTGATCCCTAAACCTTGAGGAAAATAAATTTTAAATCACCTCCACTCTACTATTAAACCACTAGCTATATTATATATAATACCATTTTATTTATATATATTTATATTACATTTCAATATAATTTATGCTATACATATAATTTTAAGCCAAATCGAATTATGTTTCAAGCGAGCTAGAGCTAACTTGAAATCGGCTTGAAATGAATTTCAAGCCAAAGTCCTTTTCTCATGATCCGATTCAAAATTTTCGAACCGATTTCGAGTCGATTCAAAAATCGAACGAGTTTCGAGCTAGTTTCGAGTTTCGAGTTTCGAATATTTTTGACACCCCTAAACAGTAGTATCCAAAAAGTGATACCTTTTTTTGAGAAAAATCTAACATGCAGCACTTTTTGTTTTGTAGTATTACACATCCGCAGCAGATGGTTGCACTTTCCAGTCAAAAGAGGAGGTTTTGAACTATCTTGGTGTTGAAAAGAATGAAAGTTGCATATCTGATGTGGCATTTTGTTCAGATGAATACAAAAATGAAGTAAGCTTTAATTTGTTAGAATTAAGAATTTAAGTCTACTCAACTTTCTGTTCCATGTGGTACCAACCTTCACTTTTTCTATGTAGCTTGAGGAAGAACCAAAAGAGTTTCCTGTTTGGTTGCCGCCTGGTTGGATTTTGGAGATTAAAATTCGAAGGAGTGGAACAAGTGCTGGACATAAATATAAGGTATCAAACATCACTAAACAAAATTACATCTGACTTGTTTTATTGCTTGCAAATATCTGTGCTTGAGGCAATTCCAAAGTATTATTTACAGTTCTACACATTTTATTTCTGGAATCGTTTTTGTAACTTGTTTAATTACTTGTTGAAAGTTGAAGATCAATGTAAGTTGATGTTTTTTTGTTTGCATTATATTTGAGAGATTAAACACCTACTAGTGGTACATTTCTGGTAAGAGAAAACTAATTTGGCACATTAAGGGGATGTTTTGTAGCATGGTTAAGCCTATTATTGCTAAAATAGGAAAAATGAATTTCACCAAGTTTTTCCACACAATCTATTACAAAAAAAAAAGTTTTTCCACACAACCTTGAAAGTGGAAGTCATGAAAGTAAACCTTTTGCACTTGTTTGGAACGAAGCTGTGTTAAGGTACTTGGGGGTTTGTCTAACTTCATTAGTATTAAGGTTTGTGGGTAAGGGTGTTAATATGGATCGAAGATCGAAAATCGATCAAAAATTGAATTGATTTTCGATCGAATCGAAATCGAGTCGATCTAAATGAGCTGACTAACGAGCCAAAAGTTCGGCTCGGTAATAATTTCGAGTCGATTTTGAGCCGGGGTAGGCTCAGCTCGATCTAGCTCGAAATCGGCTCGAATTAAAATATATTTTATATTATAATACATATATATAATATATGTTGTATAATATATATATATATTATAAACCAAGCCAATCTCGAGCCGGATCGAGTCGAGCTTACCCGGCTTGAGATCGACTCAAAAAAATTTGAGATTTGATTCATTTTCGAGCTGGCTCGAAAATGAATCGAAATCGGCTCGAAGTCAATTAGAATCGACTCGAGCCGGCTCGAAGTCGAACCCAATCGAGCTCGAGTCGATTGAAATGTAATCGATCCGATTTCGAGCCTGTACTGGCTTGGCTCGAAATCGGATTGGTAACAACCCTATTTGTGGGTTAGATAGAAGTTTCTGTTTGGTTGATAACCCAGGTTTGTGAGTATTAACATGAATATTTATATGGTTAATAACTCATATTAGAGAGAATTGTTTTATTGTTGCTGGTCCTAAAATTATTTTTGTAGGTCATTGATACGAAATTTCACCTAGAAGATATCATATGCTATATTAAATTAAAATATTAAAAATAAAAGATAATTAAGCTAATCACTTTATCTCCAGTATTATAGAAGACAAAATGTCAAATAATTATGAGAATATGAAATAACAAACTCAATACCTAAAAACCTTTTATTTATATTTATCTACCCTTTTCTTCCTTAACACATCTACATCAACAAACCCTCACCTATGACTTCATCTCCTTGTGCGATGATGCAGCCGAAGTTAAGGTGGTAGGCAATAATGCCCATCTTATAGTTGTGGGTCCCTTCAGCATGAAGGAGCAGGGTGTTTTTTCACGTTGCCTTTTGCGAATGGGTTGGAAAAGGTGGAAGGGTTATTAGGATGATGGGGAGAGTAGAAATAAAGTGCAGGAGAAGGTGGCAGTAGCACCATTAAGTGATGGAAGTGAGCATCCCTGGCAGCTTGGAGAGGAAGGGGAAGGGAAGACCTGCGATGGTTTTGAGATAACCTAGCTATCAATGGGGTTATGGAAACACTGAGTTAGCACGGTTTATGGTGGGAGTAGTTAGTAAACCGTTTTAGTAATTTCAGCTAAAAATATCATTTAGCTGGGTTAGTTGAGTTAGTAACTAACATGGTGTAACTAAACAGCCCTGGGTTAAAATAAATCAAGTTCAGCTTAAGTTACCTTTTAGGTAACTTTAGGTTTACTAGATTGTGTGGTTATTGAAATATAGAGGAAAAGTAAAGATTTCATTGTGTATCTAGACTTTCAAATTCATCAACTAATTTTCAAGTTAGAACGGTATGTTTACTAAAAAGTTTTTACCTTTGTTACATGTGAGACTGGGTCATAGATAAGGTTGTTAATCTTGATTAGCTTTAAAAATTTACCAGATATTTATGTGATAAATATGACCAAGTAATAGATGCAATCTTTTCTTTGCTTCGGGGCTTGTTAGGAGTCATCCTAATATGGGTTGGAGAGATATGTCTATACATGCAAAAGTACAAATAAATATAATGATATTTTTTGAGAAATGGAATTTACTGCTTATAATAGTACCTCATCCAATTGCATTAACAACTGTCCTAAACAAGATCTCATTAGGATGAAATTGGACTGGGTAGTGTAGGTACATCAGTGTTTTGTTTCTAAGGCATTTTGCTAAGTGGTTACCTAATGTGAGATTAATTGATCAACTACTAGGAGCAAAGTGTGAATCATTTCCATAGCTTATACAAATTAAGCTCCTCATGTTACTTTTGCAATTCCATTTGATTTAATGACATGATGGTTTGATGTTGTGCCAGCTTAACTTGGATGCCTATTTGAATATAAGTGATTCTTGGTCTACAATGAATTTGATGTGTTCCAAGTTTCAATGGTTGCATCTCTTTTCAATCGCCTACTTATTATCCACATCCTTCAGCAAATACCTTATTTCCTTTTCAATCACAAGTGTGAATCATCTTCCGTAGCTTATACAAACTAACCCGTCACATTTCTTCTCCAATCCCATTTGATTTAATGACATGATGGTTTGATGTTGAGCTAGCATAACTTGGATGCCTATTTGAATATAAGTGATTCTTGGTCTACAATGAATTTGATGTGTTGAGTTTCACAAAAATGCATCTCTTTCAATCGCCTGCTTCTTGTCCATATTCTTTAACAAATACCTTATTCCCTTCACCCACTAGAAAATAAAACATGTCGCCACATTATTTGTCAGGAAAGAGGTCAAGTCTCATTTAGCCTTTCTCTTTATAGGGACCTTTTATTATTTTTCTTATTGCGGCTATTGTCTTGGTTGTTAGCAATTTTTCTGTCTCTTCTGCCTTCCATCTCATTGTTGATGTCATTCCTTGCCCTCTCCAATTTATCCAAGTTGATTTCATCTTTGTCAGTTTAGCTCTTTCTACAACACTATCCAAGATACTTATGGTTCATGGACAATCAGTTTTCAATAGTGTTCAAAATCAAAGGATTCTTCTTTTTGACTCGGGCCTCCAATTTTAGTTAGTGTTTTCTTTCTTTTAGTTCGAAAATAGCTTCTTTAGCTTTGGCAAATCGAATTGTAGATCTCCCATTTCCCCCATCACTTAGACATTTATTTTTAAAACTAGCTAGCCTGAGCATTATATTTGGAAATTTCATTGTTATTACTCGTACAAGTTGTTGGAGGGTCATGATGGATAAGTCAAGATAAATAGCATATATCTTGTCATGTATCTACTCTTGTAAAACTGTTTTATCCCACCTTAAATTTTATACTTTTTTGTTACTATTAATCCTCTCTATTCATCTATACTCTCTACATTATGTATTACTTTCTCCCTCCTACATTTTTCATTTATTTCTAGGAATGCTCGACTGCATTTTCTAAAGATGATGTGTCTAGACTATTAACTGATAGTACATTATGCTTGGGGTGGCTCAACATCATGTTTAGCATCACTGAAGCTAATCTTAAGTATCTTGTGATGTTTGCAATTAGTTAGCCGTGTGACCTTTGCACAAGACATTTGTTGTATTTCGTTTACGTTAATTTCCTACTCACCATATCTGTACATCATTTGCTTGCATCATACATGAGTAATTTTCATTCCCTATTTTCCATCAATTTTTTACTTTCTATTACGCCATACTTAATAGGGTTGTTGGCTTATTTATTTATTTTTTCTTAGCTTTTGTATCCAAGCAATGGTCGGTGTCCATTATATCCTCTTGTCAAAAAGTCCCTTTATGGCTCATCTAATTTTAACCACCAAGACTATCATAAAGTTTTTACTCTTATCTCATTTCTTTTGTTTAAATAGATCCAAGGTATTTAAACCTATCATACTTATTTTTCACTTAACCTTTATTCTAATTAGCTCTTAATTGTTATCACTTGCATTTCCATGAGAACTGTACGCCTTTCTTTTTCGTTGTTCTATTTATCTGTGAACTAATAATTGGTTATGATGTTATATGTAACTTGTTTATTGTTGTTTCTCTTTGTCAATTGTTCTTTCTTTTTCAGCTATGCTGTAGTTTTTCTTTTTATCATTACAACAATTTAAATATGAATTGTGATTTTTATTTTTTCCCAAATGAACTTCGGTTTTTTGTTTTTTTTTCTGCTATAAACTTCTGAAGTTTCAATGTCTACAAGGTTTGTTCTTTGAATCACTTCATATCTAACCCTTGATGGCATTCATGAGTGCTAGTTAACTAAGTCAATGAGCATTGGGACAGCATTGTTACATGCACAAGGAATTCATTAGTTGTAGCTGCAGTGAATTCTTGGTCTAAGTAGCATAGGCTAGCACAACAGTGACCAAGGAGTAGCACTTATTACAGCTTTTATTGTTACTTATGTCTCAAGGACTACAAGATGAGTTAAGGACGTTCATGTATAGCTTTGTAATTCCCCTTGTTAAGTAAACCTTGTTGATAAAATGTGCCTGCATACATCAGAGGATGAACATCATCAGTTTATAAAGATATGAAAGCGAATTTAACTTTTTTTTTTTTTTGGTCTAAGGCATTATAATTTATTTATTTCCTTATGATTTCAAGTGTATTTCAATAGGTTGAGTTAGATATGAATGTGCTAATAGAAGTGTTAGAAATAAATCTGGCAGTTTTGAAGATTTTATATATCTTAGGTCAAAATATAGAGCTGAAAGTAGCTAAAATAAACCCATAAATCATTCGGTTGGATAGTTAAACTTGCACATTCACAATGACTTACATGGAAGTAAACCATCATCCTTTAAGAAATTAAATTAAAAATTGATCTTCTTGCGGAATAGATAATGTACATAGTGTATTGTTATCACTTGCATCAATCTATTGGTTGTAGTGCTACATTTACTAAATATTCTTGCGTTTTGTACATAGAGGATGTTGGTTACCTACGTAATGTTTTAACATGATAAATTGTACTTAATTCTTTATGAACGGCTTCCATTTCATTTCACAAAATATATCAAATTTAATTGCCTTGTTCCTTTTTTTTGTAGTGCTATTTTGATCCGTTTACTCGGAGCAGATTCTATTCAAAGAATGAAGTTCTCCGCTTTCTCAAGTCAAGAAAAGTTCCTAGAAAAACATCCAAAATGAAAAAGGACAACAAAAAAAATTCTATTGACAATGTTTTCACTTCTCACTAACCTCTCCGTGTTGTTTGAATTCATAAAACTATTTATATGCTGAACAATGAGTTTTTTGCTAGGTCACATCTCAGATAGTCTACTCTCCAAATGGGTTGCCTCACGGTTGGATTAGAGAAACCAAATTAAGGGACAGTAAGGGGGTCCTTAGAAAAGATTCAGTATGTATTGCTTCCTTTGTTTTTTATCATTATTGATTTTAACCTTTGAACTTCATTAATTTTTTAATGAATTCTTAGATTTTAAATTTTGATGCATAAAATATATTTCATCATTTGAACATATTATTTTTTCGTTTTTAATAGGAAGCATTTTATTCATTGTTGGAAACACCTCTTCTATTGTTTATTAGATCCTTAAGCCATAGTTTGGTTAAGTGATCAAAATGAGACTATTTCAACATTTATTTCATTTCCAACTCATATTAATACAAATAATTAATTTTATTTTACATTTTACACAAGTTTTGACTTTAAAAATCAGTTTTATTTCACAAAATAAATTAATTTTGTTTCACATTATACACATAGATAAACATGAAAATTATTTTGTTTTATGTCATACACTAATAGTAATATAGATTCTCTCTCTAAAATTAACCCTTTAACCAAATGAGGCTTTGGCAAGATGTGATATATTTCTTGAGCTCCTGAATTTTTGAAAAGTCTTGAGCCTCCTGAATTGGTTATCATTGAATGTGGCAATTCTATTCTACAATCTCATAATTTTTGTATCATTAGCTCAAATGGATAAGTTGATTGTGATAAAATTGTTTAATAAAAGGATTCTAGTCCTGTAGTCATTTGCATGGAATTGTGATTTCTTAAGATTTGCCAAAATGATCTTCCTGATTCTGTGGAGGAGCCTCTTGTCATCAAGTTATTGCAACCTACCTGGCTGCCATACCCTCATGCATACCATTCCATTTCTACTTGCAGTTGATGCTCTCTCCTCTCCTCTGCTTTTCCAAGCTCCTCACCTTTGCCACCATCACACTTCCTCTATTATTGTTCTCAACATTATATCTGTTTGAATTCACAGCCTCAATCTCATAGTGTAGAAGAAAATGTCTGAATTCCTGTGGTTGCCCATGATGCCCATAACTTGGATTCTGCCTGATCGAGATTTTAGTGTGTGATGCTTGAGTTTCAATCGATTGAAGTATATAATAATCAATTAAAACTACTATCAATCATCCAACTCACGCAAAACCAAAAACTCTTAATTTCATTTAAAACAATGATGTCTTTAAATACAAATCCTTAACTAAAAATTAGCCACTAAAATAGGAAAATAATAAAACTGACTTCCTACAAATTAGCAATTTTAAATGAGAATATCAAAAAGGGAAAACTTAAAAAATCTTAGATTTGCTTCAATTTTGGTCCACAAAATTAGCAATAATTGATGCATAATCTTCAACACTCCTCCTTGCATCAATAGCTGCAAACTCCTAGTTTCTTCCTCAAAAATTTAAATCTGACTTTTGGAAGTGCTTTTGTTAAAATATCTACAAGTTCTTCAGTCTTGCAATATTTAAGACATACAGCACCTTCCTTTTGAATATCTCTTAAAAAGAACAATTTGATATTGAAGTGTTTTGTCTTTCCATGAAAGACTGAATTGTTTGATAGCAATAGCTGCTTGGTTGTCCACAAACACTTCAGTACCTTTCTCTGGCTTCAAGTACAAATCAGTTAATATTTTTCTCAGCCATAAAGCTTGATTAACAACAGCTGTAGCAGCAATGAACTCAGCTTCAGCAGTTGATTGTGCAACAATTTCCTGCTTCTTTAAACACCAGGAAAATGTTCCTGAGCCCAAATTGAAACAATAACCAGAAGTACTCTTCATATCATCCAAGGAACCAGCCCAATCACTATCAGAATACTCTTGTAATTTGAAATTCTGATTTGCGATGAACTTGACACCATAATTTGAAGTTCCTTTAACATACCTAACAACCCTTTTGGCAACTTTAAAATGATTTTCACTTGGACCACTCATGAATCTTCATAGCATACTCACAACATGCAAGATATCTGGTCTTGTTGCTGTAAGATACATTAAGCATCCAATCAAAGTTCTATATAGAGTTTCATTTGCTTTCTTAGCTCCATCTTCCTTGCACTGTTTGTCCTTTTGGCACATTGGAGTACTCATACTCTTACAATCTTCTATCTTGAATTTCTTCACGATCTCTTTTGCATATTTCTTCTGACTTATGAAAATCTCATTTTCCTTCTGCAAAATCTCCATTCCAAGGAAATAAGTCATTTCTCCTAGATCAGTCATCTCAAAAACTTGCATCATATCTTTCTTGAACTTATGAATTACTTCAGCACTATCACCAGTAACTAGAAGATCATAAACATACACAGAAACTACAATGAAATTTTCTTGGTCACATTTAACATATAGAGTTGACTCACTAAAGCTTTTAACAAATCCTGACTTCAGCAAATGCTCATCAATTCTGCTGTACCAGGCTCTTGGAGCCTGCTTCAACCCATACAAAGCTTTTTTCAACAAATACACTTTATTTTCTTCTCCTTTAATAGCAAAGCCTTCTGGTTGTTCAACATAAATTTCTTCATCCAGAAATCCATTTAGGAATGCAGATTTCACATCAAGTTGGTAGATTTTCCATCCATTCTATGCTGCAATGGCTAACAACTACCTGATTGTGTCCAACCTTGCAACAGGAGCAAATGTGTCAAAGAAATCAACACCAAAAACTTGAGCATACCTTTTGACCACAAGCCTTGCTTTATGCTTGTTGATCGATCCATCTGCATTTAGTTTTGTTCCGTACACCCATTTTACACCAATCACCTTTCTGTTTTCTGGCCTTTCCGTCATTTCCCAAGTTTGTTTTTTGTTGATCATAGTGAGCTCCTCCTGCATTGCAGCTCTCCATTTGAGATCTTTTTCAGCTTCCCAATATCCTGCAGGTTCAAGAACAGCAACATTGCATCTCTCATATATATCAGAAAGTGATCTAGTGCCTCTGACAAAAAGATCATCAACTGGCTCCTCCTGATTTTGAACAACAATTTGATTTTCATTCTTTTCATCCCAGCTCCATTGCTCATTCTCCATGAAGTGCACATCTCTACTTATTAGAAATTTTCTTGTGTCAGGTTGAAAAATTCTATAAGCTTTTGACTGTATACTATATCCCACAAAGATGCTAGGTTCAACCTTCTTTTCAAGCTTGTCCCTCTTACTCTGTGTCACATGAGTAAAGCACAAGCATCCAAAAATCTTAAAATTTTGTAAAGAAGGTTTATAACCATACCAAGCTTCATAAGGTGTCTTCCCATCTATTGCTTTAGTAAGCAACCTATTCAATAGAAAGACGACAGTGTGAGTGCTTCGGCCCAATACTCCTTTGGCAGATTCTTTTCATAGAGCATACATCTTACTATTTCCATAATGGTTCTAGTTTTTCTTTCACTAACTCCATTTTGTTGTGGGGTATATGGAGCAGTAAGTTGATGCTCAATCCCGGCCTCTTCACAGAATGAGTTGAATTGAGCTGAGGTGTATTCCTTCCCATTATCAGATCTCAAGACCTAAATTTTGTGGCCAGCATAATTTTCAATCCAAGCTTTGAACTTCCAAAAAATTTTAGCAACCTTTGATTTGAATTTTAGAAAATAAATCCAACATATTTTAGTCAGATCATCAATAAAAATAATATAATATCTACTTCCCTTCAAGGATGGCTCAGGCATTTGTCCACAAAGATCAGTGGGGATCAGCTGCAGCTTTTCTGATGCTCTCGAGCTTGATTGTGGGAAGGGTTGTCTTGCTTGTTTGCCATATTGACATACTTTACACCCAGATCATTGATCATTCAGTGATGGCAGGCTTTGTACGAGCTCTTGTCTCTTCATTTGTAATAGTGCAGCATGATTAAAGTGACCCATCCTCTTATGCCAAAGTTCAGAATTATTATCTGAAGCAAAAAAAAACAGCCTGCTCCTTCTCCATAGGATCTAGAGAGAAGTATTTACCTCTCATCTTAATTCTAAACACTTCACTACCATTTGCATCTTTGATCAAACATTATTTGTCTTGTTTTCAAAAAAAAATTTTAAAAACCTTTTTCAAGAAGCTGTGCCACACTTAACAAATTTGTATCAATTTTGGGCACATATAAAACATCAGTGATTAGTTTTGTACCTGTACAGCTTTCAATGGCTACTGTGCCCTTTCCCTTGATGATCAGATATTGACCATTTGCAATTCTGACCTTTGATACCTCTGATCGGTCCAACTCCTTGAACAACTCCTTGTCATGTGTCATGTGGTTGGTGCAGCTACTGTCAACAAGCCAAGTCTCACTTGAGCTACTGCTTGCAAGACAAGAAGCCACAAACAACTCCTCTTCCTATTGAATGGCAATTTGGACTGCATTCTGTTGGATCGCATTTTGTTGTTGATTCTTACTATTGCAAATCTTTGCAATATGTCCAAGCTGGTTGCATTTGTAGCATCTGACATCAAGTCTCCTCCAACACTTGTAATAAACATGATTCTTCATTCCACAGTGCTGACAAGGAGGATAACTTTGCTTATTATCTCCTCCTTGATTTTTATTTCTTGTTGCTTTGTTCTCATTGTGCTGTTTCCACTGCTTTTTCTTCCCTGTGCTGCCTTGAGAAAAAACATGTTTAGCTTGCAAGGCTCCTTCAACCTGACCTTCCTCTCTCATGAGCTTCCTTTGCTCTTGTGCTTGTAATGCATTCAATAATTCTGCCAAGGTAATATTTGACACATCTCTAAAATTTTCAAGAGAAGAAATAGTTGCTTCAAACCTTTCTGGAACTGTAACAAGAATTTTTTGAACAATTCTTGAATCAGAAAAATCAGTTCCAAGCAATCTCACCCGATTTGCGATGCTTAGAAGTCTGTCAGAATATTCCTTGACTGTTTCTGACTCCTTCATCCTCTGCATCTCGAATTCTCTGATCAGATTCAGCACTTGCATGCCTCTGATTCTCTCATTGCCTTCATATTCCTACTTGAGAAAATCCCAGATGGCTTTTGTTGATCCCAGAGTCATAATTCTGGTGAAGATTGTTGATGAAACTCCCGTGAATAGACATGCCTTTGCCTTAGACTTTCTCTACCTTCTTTCATTTTGATTCTTGATTTGAGCCATGGTTGGATTGTTCGATAATTGAGGAATTTCATAATCCTCTTCAATAGCTTCCCAGAGATTACATGCCTCAAGGTACGCTTGCATCCGAACAGCACATACCTGATAATTCTCTCCTGCAAATACCGAAGGAGAAGCCGCTGTGAAAGATGCATCAAAATCCATGATGTTTGATTCTTTTAACTCTCACAAGTCCCTTAAGAAGATGGCTCTGATACCAATATGATGGAGATTTTAGTGTGTGATGCTTGAGTTTCAATCGATTGAAGTATATAATAATCAATTAAAACTACTATCAATCATCCAACTCACACAAAACCAAAAACTCTTAATTTTATTTAAAACAATGATGTCTTTAAATACAAATCCTTAATTAAAAATCAGCCACTAAAATAGGAAAATAATAAAATTGACTTCCTACAAATTAGCAATTTTAAATGAAAAAATCAAAAAGGGAAAACTTAAAAATTTTTATATTTGCTTCAATTTTGGTCCACAAAATCAGCAATAATTGATGCATAATCTTCAACACTGCCAAATTCTTGTAGTAATTATTGCACGGAATAATTGTACATTTGGCATAAAGACTAGCTTACAATGTAGCAGCATGGCTACCAGAGCTTCTTATCAACAAAGACAGTATTCAAGTATTGCGTAAGCTGATCTGACCCACCACTACTAGTAAAGAATGATCCAATTCATCAATGTAAACGATTAACTATAGCAGCGTTTGTGTGCATGCCTTGTAATGTTACATGAATAATATCTTTGTTGGCTCTTGCTATCTGTTGGCCCATCTGCAGAACATAAGTTTTAATAGTTTCCATTGAACTTCCATCACTTGCAATGTTGAAGATAGCTGAATTTGCCTTTGTTGCTTAAGCCTGTGAAAGAACCCGATATTGTGGTTCATAAATGCTAGAATTTTAATTGAACTGCGACCACCATTTGAAGATGACTCGTAGTGTTGCTGACGGTTCTGAAGATCATCTCAAGCTACTGTTGCTATTTTCTGGTGCTTTCACTTTCTCACTTTATCTGCAGTAATACTTTTAAGAACCTCTTCTCAAAAAAAAAAAAAAAACTTCTAAGAACCTCAATTTGGATTTTTTTCAGGTTCATTTCTTTTCATCTCATTATTGCACGCACTCTCTTTCATTTAAAAAAAAAAAAACTTTTAAGAACCTCAATTTGGATTTTTTTCAGGTCCATTACTTTTCATCTCATTATTGCACGCACTCTCTTTCATTTTACTTTTAATATGAACTGTTTATGTAATTCTGACTATAATCTTGGAAGTATTAATTTATTGATCATTTACATGACACGTTCTTTCTTTTGCAATTTATCTCAGGTACTATTAAGATTTTCCTGTTGAACACCTAGTGTTATGTGCTGTATTTTTTTAATTGTTTGATGTCTTATGAAAAGTCCTTTATCATTGATACTCAGCTATCTTAATGTTCCAGTATTATATTGATCCAGTTAATGGTTACGTATTTAACTCTTTAAAAGATGCAATTCGCTATGTTGAAACTGGGTGCGTAAGCAAGCATGTATATAGACGGAAGAGGGCTATCAGAGAAATGTATTCTGTCAAAGAATCATCTCCTGTAAGTCCGACCACTCCAATCTCTTGATCTTTTGATACACCACCTCATACTTTATTTATTTTTTCCTTATTTTGAGCATGTTATCAACTCTAGGTGATAGTACTATTGCATCATTAATTACTGGTGGGGCCACCATCAGAGTAGAAAGGTTGCAATGAACCTGTACTAGGCCGGTGGAACAGACAATTCCTTTTCTAGACCACTTCAGTATTTTATTCATTTAAGTAGGTTAATCTTTTCTCCGTTCAATGATTGCTAATTTTAAATTTATTGGCTTTGTTGTGCTTAGCTAGTGTGTAATGAATTTCTTTATCTCATTGTTAGGCAACTTTATAAATAGTTGAGGGTTTATTATCTTAGGAAGAAATAAAGACCACAATCTCCCTTTGTAATCTCTTGTTCTTCCTGACATTGTCCATCTTCTTTTTGATGCAAGGAAGGAATCTAATTGTTTAATTACTAAATGAGAAGAATAAATTGTTTAATTATTAAATGAGAAAGATAATTTATTTAAATTTTAAATATTTGGTATCTATCTCCACTAAATTTTAAAGTATTTGTATTATCCTTTTATTTTTTAGCCTTTATGCTCTTTAGTTAACTGGAACTAGAATACTATTAGTATGCCCTATTATATTTTTTTTATGAGGAGACTTCGATGAATGAATGAAAATAACTTTTGGTTCTCCCCTTTCTTCTCTAGTTCTCTCATTTTTGATGGTCATCTCCCCTTTCTTCTAATCTTCTTCCTTTTCTTTTGGCCTTTTCTTCTTTATTTACACGCTCGATATCAATTTGGTGCCATAGCAATTGTGTTCTACATCTATTTGATATCAACGCATACATGCTATTTGCATTAGTTTGGTATTAGAGTAAAAACATCCTCTACTTGCACACACTAGAGCTTCAGTTCAAAGTTTATTCTCCACAACTACAATTTAGAGCTTCAGTTTACTCACTGTGCACGTCCTCCTTAGATTGCTTTACAACATCAATTTCATCACCTTATCGTATATGGACCTAGTTTTGGCACATTTGGTGCATGGTATCATTCACACTGTACATTGCTTGTCTTGATTTGTTAGCATGTAGTTTGATCAAGCGAATTCTGTAGTAAGCCACCCTCACACAAGCCTTTGTTTGTGCCTGGAACTATCATGGATCATTGGAACCATCAGGCCTTTAATTTATGTATGTACAATTGATTTTAGTTGGATTTTATCACTTGTTTGAGTTTTGCTCTAATTTTTTTTGCACTTGTGAGCATATAACTTTGGGTGAAATTTAATTACTATTTGTTACTATTGAGAATCCTTTACCTTGTGAATGTCTAATGTGATTCTTGAAAACTGAATTTCCCCTTAATATGCTTGTAAATTTTTGCTTACCATTGATTAAATTTAATTTGAAGTTTAAAACTATGTTATTTGCTTGAATTTATTATGATCATATAATTGCATTTTTGAAAATAATTATGTTTAAATGTGATTATTTGTTGATTTTAGTATTAAAATTTAGGGGTATTTACATACATGTCATTCAAAACTTTAAATCTGACACCCTTGTTCGAACACACACCACTCATAGTTCAAATTTTATTAACAGTATAGCATGGAAGTAATATTCAAAAATTTATTTTTTGGTATGCAAGTAATTGTCCATAAAATTTAATTATGATTTGATTTCAATCCTACACCACTGACCTTGTTACCTATCAATCTCTCATCATCTCTCAAGGTTGAGGCTATTCGTCTTTAGTAATGATTAATACCTTTAGTCATTTTCGACTGTTGCACTTGCCTTAGTTTATCAAGATGGTGTGTGATCATGGTTGATTTTCCTTATCCTAAGTCACCGTGAGGTTCAACCAAGGTTCTTCTTTGAGTTCTTAAATTTTCACTTTGGTGAGATGTAATCATGCATATATACGATGTGATTCCATATTGCATGCTTTTTGTAAATAATATAATTAGAATATATGATACTTGTGTAGTAGTTTATCAAAAATTGAAAATCTTGGAGGTAGCCCTTAGAAGCAATGAGATTCAAATTGAGTAGAAGATATAGAGTATTTGCATTGTAGAGTTGGTGATATAGAAGAAAGAAGTGACAATGCTATTATACTAGGTGGGACCATTGTACCATCTTGTAAGAACCTTAAATATTTTGGATTTATTATGATGTAAACATAACATAGAGAAGGATATTAAGTATAAGATCAAAGTGGGATGGCTAATAGGATCAAAGTAAGATGATTAAAATGAACGAACATGATAAAGAGTTTTTTTTTGCAACAGGATTATAGATAGATTGTTTATCAAATTGAAAGAAAATTTTAAAAACCTACAGTCATACCGGTTGTACTATATAAGAGAATGATGGGCAATTAAGTAGCAAAAATATCCATGAGATTAGTGTAGATGTGATGCGTATGATTTGACGGTTGACTGGTCACAGTATAATAGAATGTCGAAATTATTGTATTAAAGAGAGAGTGACATGGCACCAATTGAGGATAAGATAATGGAAGGATGTTTAAGATAATTTGACCTTACTCATTATCAACTTATAAAGGCCCTTTTTTGTATTTGTTAGGGGAATATTGTTAAATTGTTGAAAGAGAGAAAAATGATTACAGTCATAAAGATGACTTACGGTTATGAAAATGACTTCTAGGAGTGAGTTGCTTTACGTAGAGCTGAAGGTAGAAGAAAAATCTATGACACTGACTTCAAGTAATTTGGGATTAAGGCTTCCTTCTTGTTATTAATGATGATCTTTTTTATCCCATCATCGGCATGTTCTTCCACATTTGTTAATGTGTGACTAGATTCTAGAGGCCTCAACCCCTCTACCATTACAGCCTCGATTTGCCAACAAAAAATTCAATCTTTTCTTGTATTGATTGGGTAAAAGTCTTGTTGCCCAATATCAGAACTTGGGATGGATTGAACTTCCTCAACCCAGCCATCTTTGATTTGGCCTGATTGTATGTAATCTTAGTTTGCGTTGCACATATCACTTAATTATATGACTAGCCCGATTCATATTGCATTCTTCACTGTCCCAAGTTTATTGTGTTTCCAGCAATTCATGATTTGTAAAGTTGAAAGAGCAAAATCGCATCATAGAAGACCGTCAAATCATACTTGCTAGCTTTTGTAATGGAGTTGGATTTCAGTTCTATCCTATAATGGGAGATGGCCAGACATCCTCATATTTGCAAGGTTTTATGTAGTTATTTAAGCGTGAGGAAATGGCATCATAAGTATTCCTTTTCTAGTGTATTTGAATATTCTGTCAGTTACGTAGTTAATAATTTCCGTTTGCAATGTTTGATGTGTTTACCCAGTTTTTAATGAATTTCCTTTTCTGATTTTGTGGCAACCATTTGAATTTCCGTAGTTGTAATGCTATCTATCTTGCAAGAAAATCAGAGTATTTTCTTCCTCTGGAACGCCTTCTTCCTCTGCTTTTCTATCTTTCCTCTTATTGTTCTTTTTTTTTTCCCTTATCTAAATCTTTCCTCTGTTTCTCCTCTTCCTCCTCCGCTTTTACCCATCTACATCAGCAACCCTCCTAGATTAAGCTGGACATTATTCATCAAATTGAAGAAATGGTCGTATATCTATGAATGTTTAGATGATCTCTAGCATTCATAGGTTCCTGTGGTAAACTCTCTTTCATACATCATGTGTAACTGGATTGACTTTATCTTTTATCTTTCACATTGGGGGTATTCTTGCATTTTTTGTGCATTTTCAATTTCCAGACTTTATTACTTCTGAAGTTATTCATTTCTCAGTGTCGGGCTTCTGCCAAAAAATTGAAAGCACAAGGAACTGGAAGGCAATGCTTTTCCGATGAGAAAACACCCAATTCTAGTGATATGTTAACTGAGCGGCACAAGCCTTCTCAAGGTATTGTTCATAGCTTCAACTAAGCTTAAAACTTGATATATAACCAATTGTTTTGCAGATTTGCAGATTTTATTATGCTTTTTTGTAATATGTTATTTTGTTTTTTTTTTAAATAATTACAACTCATAACACTAAAAATGTAATTTTAAAATGCCTTAATCTGCATAACACAACTGAATATAAAGAGTCATAAGCGTAACTCTTGCAGTTAGCTATCGTAGAAGGTTGGAAATGTTGTATTGGTTTAATTTACCTAGCTAAGTTGTACATTTGGATAATACAGACGCACTTGCATCTAAACAACAAGTTTTACATGAGAATGCTAAATGAATGATCCATGATGAGACAATATAAGTTGAACACATGCTATAAAAAATGCACTTATAAAGTTGCTCGTGTTATAACATTATCTTGTATATTATGTACAAATGCACAGCTGATGAATAAAAGTGGATTATGAAACATAAATTTATAATTATATTCAACATGCTATATGGGATAGGAGTGAATGTTTGGAGGTTACGTGGTAAAATATTCATAAGATTAGTGTAGCTGAGATGCGGATATTGGGAGGGATGAGTGGTGAGCAAAAATAGGTTGTATTAAAAATGATTATATCGTGAGATTGTGGGTGTCTATTGAGTATAGTTCAAGGGAAATGCAATTAAAGTGGTTTGGACATGTCCATGGTCTACTTATGCAGGTTTTGCAGATAAGTATGCAGGATCCGAGTCAAATGAAATGGGTAGACTAAAAATAACTTCTAAGATCACTTGTACCCTTTGAGAGCATTGCTTTACATATAGGTTAATGATGAGTGATCTAAGATTCGGCTAACGCATAATGGTTAACTAAATCTGAATGCAGGAGAAATCCCTGTAGTTGCCTCAGGTATTTTGAGTTATGGTTTTGTTGTTGTTAATGTTGATGTGATATGTTTATGTATATGTATAATTTTCAATTCCATCATGTCTCATAAAAATTTAAAGTTCGTTGCCTTTTTGCATGTAGTTGCGAGCTAACGTATAAGCGTAAAGGCAAAATGCATGTCTTTGCTGTCAGGAAGGTGCTAGATGTACATTTTCGACTTTTGGTAGATAATAATGATGTAATAATGAATCTTGCACAAATTCAATGGGATTTTTTGCACCTTTTTAGTTATAAATTTGTCAGCTCGTAGGCTTATTATTTATGTTTTCCAATAATCTTATTGATGCTACTTGTTGGCTAAATACAATGCCTATTCATGGCTAATATTTCAAGATCTTTTTAATATCATGTCCAGGCTTGTTAAAGTAAGGTTCAAGTATATATCTGATTTGCTAGCTTCTGTGCAACTTGTAAAATGGTTTATGTAGATTTTGGTTGTTAAATGGTTTGTATTTTACCGAAATTGTTGAAGTATTACAGATCCAGAAGTACAAAAAGAAGAAGTAACAGTGCAGAAGAGAAAACGGGGACCAAAAATGACGATGCTGTGTCAACCCTCCCCAAACTTCGAGTCAGCTCAATCAGCTCCGAATCAGCTAGTAAATCACACAGACGAAAAGACCATTCAGGAAGGAGAAATCAACCCTAGTCCTGCCACGAATTCGAATGGGAAGTCTAATTACAGCATCGAGGAGGCTTCCAAAGCGGATAAGAAACCTGTGAAGTCATCTCTGGTATCTAATGTGGCATCAAATGAATGTCATCTGGGAGAAGGCTTGGAACTTGGTCTGGCTAAGCAGGAATCCCCGTCTGAAAATGGTCGCCCATCGAGTAATTCCTCCCCCGTCAACTATGGGTCAGTTCAACCAACTCTGAATCAGCTAGCAAATCACTCAGCAGAAAATGCCGTTCAGGAAGGACCAAACGGCCCTAGTCCTGTCATAAATTCAACTGGGAAGTCTAATAACAGTATCGAGGAGGCTCCAAAAGTGGACAAGACACCTGCAAAATTGTCTCTAGAATCTAATATGACAATGAGTGATCATCCTCAGGGGAAAGAAATTGAACTCAGTTTGTCTGAGCAGGTAGCCCCAGCTGAAAATGATGTCTCATCGAAAACAAAAACGTCGAAGTTCAGATCTATTAGCCGAAAAGCCAAGGTGATAGATCCAATGCCCATACCTCGACGATCTTCAAGACGGCTTGCTGGTGTTGAAGCTGATCCTGTGATCGATTCAATTGTCAATAAACCTGCTCGTAGCACAAAACCCAAGCAACAAAACAGCATGCCAAAAGAATTGATACGTAGTGAATCCCTTCAAATTCAAAGTGCAGTTGATGAGGGTGCCACGACAGTGAACCAATCAACCATCAACTGGCCGGAATTCACAGAAACTTCGCCATTCGGAGATTCATGGCCCGATCCTTGCATAGAATTCGCATTCAAAACCCTAACTGGTGACCTTCCGGTGCTTGATGATGCTATGGCAATTCAGGAATACTTTGAGCAACAGCTTGTTGCAGTGGAGAGATCCAGCTCGAGTGGCTCTGCTCTCCTTCCTGACGGCAAAGCCGAAGGCCCTCCCAGTTCCACCAATTTTGAGAAGGCCCCCACCAAGCCGGATCTCCAGCAGAGGAATGACACCACCCAAATGGTGACAAAGGAAAGGTAATGCAAAAGGATGATAGTGTTTGTGTATCTTGTTCGAAATCCTCGGCCCATTGACAGTGATTTAGAATTTGTGTAAATTACGAAGTCTCTTTCAGGATGATAGTTCCAGTTAACCTTATACAGGCTATAATGTTTCTCTTCTAACTTTAATGTTATGTGACAAATCTTTTTTCAATCAATCTCATCACTTTGATGATTGATGTCCTATTATCAAACTAGTGCAACAGTTTTCTTGAAGGCAGAAGAGCCCAAATAATAATTCTGAGTCAGCAATTATCTTTGATCATTTGGCTTTGTAATGAATTAAGGTTCTTTTTCCTACGTAAGTAATAACTTTGGATTTTTTAAATAATTGTGTAAAATGTGACAGAACGCTGTGATATATCATTATCTTTTGTGATTTATTGGTCATGAAATATTCTCTTTATTAGAATGGTTTTATGCATATTGCCCCTCCATGTCCTTGTTGATAAAAATTTCAGGCATTACCTTTTCATAAAATTTTAATTATAATTGCTGTATTGTGATAGAAAAATTTCACTCAAATTTAAAGATATTTTATAAAATAGTTATAAAGTTAATGATGTTATATGATATTAAATATTAGTTTATAAAGCAGAAATATATACGTAAATAAAAAAAGTGTTATAAAAATAAAAATGTTAAGGTGGATGAGTGAGTATATGTAAAAAACTAAGATGAAAAATTAGTAATTTACGAAAAAATTGGAGTCACTTTAATTGAAAATAAGTTTAAAAAGAGCCGATTTGGATAATTTAGATATATAAATTATAGGTTGATAGAAGCTCCAGTAAGAAAAATTAAATTATTAGATCTTGTTCATATAAAAAAGGAAAAAAAAAAGTAAAAAATAAATATAATAAAAAACTATACGATGTGATCTTATATATTTGAAGCTAAATGAAGATTTATTATTTAACAGAATACAATGAAAATAAAAAATTTATATAGTTGATTTCACCTAGTGGGATAAAAACTTAATTTGTTATTGTTGTTATTATTGTTATGGTGGTTACACCAGTTAGTGAAGTTTTGGAAAACCTTCACAATAATTCTAGTGTTTGTAGGCATAAATGCATTGGCTTTATTTTCAAATAATCTCAATTATCAAAGTAATTAACATATATTTCTCCACAATTTCATATAGTTTGCAAATGAGTTCATGGTTTTAAAAAGAGGCATTTACATATGCCATTCAAAATTTTATATATTGCACCCTCTTTTTTTAAATATATGTCATCTGAATTTTATGAAGAAAATATCGTGCAAATAATATTTAAAGTTCTAAATAGTATTATAAAGGTCTTTAAAAAACATTTTATCAGATCTTATAGATTTAGCTACTTTTTCCATTTGAACGTTTGCTGTCTGATCGGAAGTAATGGTGTTAATATGGATCGAAGATCGAAAATTGAATTAATTTTGGATCGAACTGAAATCGAGTTGATTTAAATGAGCTGATTAACGAGCCAAAAGTTCGGCTCTGTAATAATTTCGAGCCGATTTTGAGCTGGGTAGGCTCGGCTTGATGCAGCTCGAAATCAGCTCGAATTAAAATACATTTTATATTATAATACATATATATAATATATAT
>JAEMOT010000742.1:8114-31395 GCA_019297695.1 Apostasia ramifera
ATTAAGCTAATAGGCACTTTTAGAGACTAATTTATGACATATCAACGTGTTTGAATAAAATAGTGACGTTGTTTCAGCTATTCATTGGATTAACTATAAATTCAAGCGGAACACAATCGTTCAGAGTACGATTCGTCACATAATAAGTTATTTTAACTGAATATTAGCAATTATATAATTATTCATTCACTTTTTATCGTATTTGAAGAGAATACAAGCAATTTGACTTTAATCTTATCTACATTTAGGTATTTTAATATAATACTTTTATTAAACAACTAATGTTTGTTATGTCGATATATATCAGCCAAAAATTAATTTTTGGTGATCTATTTGGGACATCTGATTGAGTTTTAAAGTAATACCGGCAATTACACATCTTTTTCACAGTATATCGATTAAGTTTAGGCGAATAGGCACATTTAGAGACTGATTTGTAACTTATCAATGTATTTGAATTGAATGTGATATTTTTACATCTATTCATTACATTAACATCAAATGCAACATAATAAGTAATTTTAACTAAATACTAGCAATTATATGAGTATTCAATCACTTTATATTGTATTTGTAGAGAATACATGCAATTTGAGTTTGATCTTATCTATATGAAGGCATTTTAAAATAACACACTAATTTTTTTTTAAATAACACACTGATTACACAACTAGTGTTTGCTATATCATTGTATTTCTGCCGAAAATAGATATTTGGTGATCAACTAAGGACATTTGCTTGCATTTAAATGTAATACTAGTAATTACATATCATTTTAACTGTATATCGATCTATTTTCAGCGAACATGCACTTTTAGAGACCAATTTATGATATATCAATATATTTAAATTGAATAGCGACATTTTTACTGATATTAATTATATTAACGTTCAATTCAAGCGGAATACAAGCATTTAGAGTATGATTCATTGCATAATAAGATATTTAACTGAATACTAGCAATTATGCGAGTATTCAATTAGTTTTTACTATATTTGAAGAAAATACAAGTAATTTGAATTTGATCTTATCTATATTATGGCAGTTTAACACAATACTTTGATTAACCAATTAATATTTGTCATATCGATGTATTTTAGCCAAAAAGAGATATTTGGTGATCTATTAATTATATCTGATTGATTTTTAATGTGATACCGATAATTATACATTTTCATAAGTGTATCAATTTGTTTTAAGCGAATAAGCACTTTTAAAGACTGATTTATGACATATCATTATATTTAAATTCAATAGTGACGTTTTCATAGCTATTCAAAGCATTACAATGAATTCAAGCAGAATACAAGCATTTATAGTACGATTCATTGTTTAATAAATTAATTTAACTGAATACTAGTAATTACATTTGTATTCCGTCACTTTTTATTGTATTTGAAGAGAATACAAGTAATTTGAAGTTGATCTTGTCTATATGAAGGAAGTTTAACATAATACTCTGATTACACAACTAATGTTTGCTATATCAATGTATTTCAGTTGAAAATAGATAATTGGCGAGATATTAGGGACATCTAATTGAGTTTTATTGTAATACCAGTAATTACATATCTTTTTGATAGTATATCAGACTATTTTAAGCTGATAGACACTTTTAGAGACTAATTTATGACATATCAATGTATTTGAATAAAATAGTGACTTTTTTTTTTAAATATTGACAATGTTCAATCTATTCATTGGATTAACTATGAATTCAAGCGGAATGCAATCGTTCAGAGTACGATTCCTCGCATAATATATTATTTTAACTGAATATTAGCAATTATATAAGAATTCATTCACTTTTTATCATATTTGAAGAGAATACAAGTAATTTGACTTTAATCTTGTCTACATTAAGGTATTTTAACATAATACTTTTATTAAACAACTAATATTATTTATGTCGATGTATATCAGCCGAAAACTATTATTTGGTGATCTATTTGGAACATCTGATTGAGTTTTAATGTAATACCGGAGCATTTAGAGACTGATTTGTGATATATCAATGTTTTTGAATTAAATAGTGATATTTTTATATCTATTCATTACATTAACATCAAATGCAAGTGGAATACAAGTACTCAGATTATGATTCATTACATAATAAGTTATTTTAACTGAATACGAGCAATTATGTGAGTTTTCAATAAATTTTTATTATATTCGTAGAGAATACAAGTAATTTGACTTTGATTTTTTTTATATCATGGCATTATAATACAATACTCTAGTTAAGCAACTAATATTTATTTTATCGATGTATTTTAGCCGAAAAAAGTATTTGGTGAACTATTACGGACACCTGATTGAGTTTTAACATAATACCGATAGTTACACATCTTTTTAACAGTATATCTTTCTATTTTAAGTGCATAATCACACTTTTAGAGACTGATTTATGACATATCAATGTATTTGAATTCAATAGAAATGTTTTTATTGTTGTTTCTTGCATTACGTTGAATTCAAATGGAATACAAGAATTTAGAATGTGATTCACTACATAATAAGTTATTTTAGCTGAATACTAGCAATTATATGAGTATTCAATTACTTTTTATTATGTTTAAAGAGAATACAAGCAATTTGAGTTTGATCTTATCTATATGAAGGCATTTTAAAATAATACTTTCATTACACAACTAATGTTTGCTATATCGACGTATTTCAGCCGAAAATAGATATTTGGCAATCTACTAAGGACATTTGCTTGCGTTTAAATGTAATACTAGTAATTACATATCGTTTTAGCTGTATATCGATCTATTTTCAGCGTACATGCACTTTTAGAGACCGATTTATGATTTATCAAGATATTTGAATTGAATAGCGACATTTTTACTGATATTCATTATATTAACGATGAAGTTAAGTGGAATACAAGCATTTAGAGTATGATTCATTGCATAATAAGATAGTTTAACTGAATACTAGTAATTATGCGAGTATTCAATTAGTTTTTGCTGTATTTGAAGAGAATACAAGAAATTTTACTTTGATCTTGTCTATATCAAGGCATGTTTACACAATACTCTGATTAAGCAACTAATATTTGTTATATCGATGTATTTTAGCTGAAAATAGATATATGGTGATCCATTAATGATATCTAATTGAGTTTTAATATGATACCGACAATTTCACATTTTGTTAAGTGTATCAATCTGTTTTAAGTGAATAGGCACTTTTAGAGACTGATTTATGACATATCATTATATTTGAATTGAAAAGTGATATTTTTACATCTATTCATTACATTACATTGAATGCAAGCGGAATACAAGCATTTATAGTATGATTCTAAGCATAATAAATTAATTTAAATGAATACTAGCAATTACATTAGTATTCCATCACGTTTTATTGTATTTAAAGAGAATACAAGCAATTTGAAGTTGATCTTGTCTATATGAAGGAAGTTTAACATAATACTATTATTACGCAACTAATGTTTGCTATATCGATATATTTCAGCAGAAAACAGATAATTGGCGAGATATTAGGGATATCTAATTGAGTTTTATTGTAATACTAGTAATTACACATCTTTTTGATAGTATATCAAACTATTTTAACCTAATAGGCACTTTTAGAGACTAATTTATGATATATCAACGTATTTGAATAAAATAGTGACGTTGTTGCAGCTATTCATTGGATTAACCATGAATTCAAGCAGAATACAATCGTTCAGAGTACGATTCGTCACATAATAAGTTATTTTAACTGAATATTAGCAATTATATAAGAATTCATTCACTTTTTATCGTATTTGAAGAGAATACAAGCAATTTGACTTTAATCTTATCTACATTTAGGTATTTTAATATAATACTTTTATTAAACAACTAATGTTTGTTATGTCGATGTATATCAGCCAAAAATTAATTTTTGGTGATCTATTTGGGACATCTGATTGAGTGTTAATGTAATACCGGCAATTACAGATCTTTTTGACAGTATATCGAATAAGTTTAAGCGAATAGGCACATTTAGAGACTGCTTTGTGACATATCAATCTATTTGAATTAAATAATAATATTTTTACATCTATTCATTACATTAACATCAAATGCAAGCGGAATACAAGTATTCAGATTATGTTTCGTTACATAATAAGTTATTTTAACTGAATACGAGCAATTATGCTAGTTTTCAATTAGTTTTTATTGTATTCGAAGAGAATACAAGTAATTTGACTTTGATTTTATTTATATCAAGGCAGTTTAACACAATACTCTGTTTAAGCAACTAATATTTATTTTATCGATGTATTTTAGCCGAAAACACGCATTTGGTGAACTATTACGGACATCTGATTGAGTTTTAATATAATATCGGAAATTAAACATCTTTCTAACAGTATATCATTCTATTTTAAGCGCATAATCACTTTTAGAGACTGATTTATGACATGTCGATGTATTTGAATTTAATAGAAACATTTTTACAGTTGTTTCTTGTATAGCGTTGAATTCAAGTGCAATACAAGCATTTAGAATGCGATTCACTACATAATAAGTAATTTTAACTAAATACTAGCAATTATATGAGTATTCAATCACTTTTTATTACATTTGTAGAGAATACATGCAATTTGAGTTTGATCTTATCTATATAAAGGCATTTTAAAATAAGACACTAATTTTTTTATTTTTTTTTAAATAACACACTGATACAACTAATGTTTGTTATATCAATGTATTTCAGCCGAAAATAGATATTTGGCGATTTACTAAGAATATTTGCTTGCATTTAAATATAATACTAGTAATTACATATCGTTTTAACTATATATCGATCTATTTTCAGCGAACATGCACTTTTAGAGACTGATTTATGATATATCAATATATTTGTATTGAATAGCGATATTTTTACTGATATTAATTATATTAACGATCAATTCAAGCGGAATACAAGCATTTAGAGTACGATTCATTGCATAATAAGATAGTTTAACTAAATACTAGCAATTATGCGAGTATTCAATTAATTTTTACTATATTTGAAGAGAATACAAATAATTTGAATTTTATCTTATCTATATCATGGCAGTTTCCCACAATACTCTGATTAACCAATTAATATTTGCCATATCGATGTATTTTAGCCAAAAAGAGATATTTGGTGATCTATTAATTATATCTGATTGAGTTTTAATGTGATACTGATAATTACACGTTTTCATAAATGTATCAATTTGTTTTAAGCGAATAAGCACTTTTAAAGACTGATTTATGACATATCATTATATTTAAATTCAATAGTGACGTTTTCATAGCTATTCAAAGCATTACAATGAATTCAAGCAGAATACAAGCATTTATAGTACGATTCATTGTATAATAAATTAATTTAACTGAATACTAGTAATTACATTTGTATTCCGTCACTTTTTATTGTATTTGAAGAGAATACAAGTAATTTGAAGTTGTTCTTGTCTATATGAAGGAAGTTTAACATAATACTCTCATTACACAACTAATATTTGCTATATCGATGTATTTTAGCCGAAAATAGATAATTGGCGAGATATTAGGGACATCTAATTGAGTTTTATTATAATACCAGTAATTACATATCTTTTTGATAGTATATTAGACTACTTTAAGCTAATAGGCACTTTTATAGACTAATTTATGACATATCAATGTATTTGAATAAAATAGTGACATTATTGCAACTATTCATTGGATTAACTATGAATTCAAGCGTAATACAATAGTTCAGAGTACGATTCATGGCATAATAAGTTATTTTAACTGAATTCTAGCAATTATATAAGAATTCATTCACTTTTTATCTTATTTGAAGAGAATACAAGCAATTTGACATTGATCTTGTCTACATTACGACATTTTAACATAATACTTTGATTAAACAACTAATGTTTGTTATGTCGATGTATATCAGCCGAAAATTATTATTTGGTGATCTATTTGGGACGTCTGATTGAGTTTTAATGTAATACCGGCAATTACACATCTTTTTGATAGTATATTGATTAAGTTTAAGCGAATAGGAGCATTTAGAGACTGATTTGTGATATATCAATATTTTTGAACTGAATAGTGCCATTTTTACATCTATTCATTACATTAACATCAAATGCAAGTGGAATACAAGTACTCAGATTATGATTCATTACATAATAAGTTATTTTAACTGAATACGAGCAATTATGTGAGTTTTCAATAAATTTTTATTATATTCGTAGAGAATACAAGTAATTTGACTTTGATTTTATTTATATCATGGCAGTTTAACACAATACTCTGTTTAAGCAACTAATATTTATTTTATCGATATATTTTAGCTGAAAAAAAGTATTTGGTGAACTATTACGGACATCTGATTGAGTTTTAACATAATACTGGTAGTTACACATTTTTCTAACAGTATATCTTTCTATTTTAAGCGCATAATCATACTTTTAGAGACTGATTTATGACATGTCAATGTATTTGAATTCAATAGAAATGTTTTTATTGCTGTTTCTTTCATTACGTTGAATTCAAATAAAATACAAGAATTTAGAATGCGATTACTATATAATAAGTTATTTTAGCTGAATACTAGCAATTATATGAGTATTCAATTACTTTTTATTTTGTTTAAAGATAATACAAGCAATTTGAGTTTGATCTTATCTATATGAAGACATTTTAAAATAATACTTTTATTACACAACTAATGTTTGCTATATCGACGTATTTCAGCCGAAAATAAATATTTAGCAATCTACTACGGACATTTGCTTGCGTTTAAATGTAATACTAGTAATTACATATCGTTTGATATATCAATGTTTTTGAATTAAATAGTGATATTTTTATATCTATTCATTACATTAACATCAAATGTAAGTGGAATACAAGTACTCAGATTATGATTCATTACATAATAAGTTAGTTTTACCGAATACGAGCAATTATGTGAGTTTTTAATAAGTTTTTATTATATTCGTAGAGAATACAAGTAATTTGACTTTGATTTTATTTATATCATGGCATTATAACACAATACTCTAGTTAAGCAACTAATATTTATTTTATCGATGTATTTTAGCCGAAAAAAGTATTTGGTGAACTATTACGGACACCTGATTGAGTTTTAACATAATACCGATAGTTACACATCTTTCTAACAGTATATCTTTCTATTTTAAGTGCATAATCACACTTTTAGAGACTGATTTACGACATATCAATGTATTTGAATTCAATAGAAATGTTTTTATTGCTGTTTCTTGCATTACGTTGAATTCAAATGGAATACAAGAATTTAGAATGCGATTCACTACATAATAAGTTATTTTAGCTGAATACTAGCAATTATATGAGTATTCAATTACTTTTTATTATGTTTAAAGAGAATACAAGCAATTTGAGTTTGATCTTATCTATATGAAGGCATTTTAAAATAATACTTTCATTACACAACTAATGTTTGCTATATCGACGTATTTCAGCCGAAAATAGATATTTGGCAATCTACTAAGGACATTTGCTTGCGTTTAAATATAATACTAGTAATTACATATCGTTTTAGCTGTATATCGATCTATTTTCAGCGAACATGCACTTTTAGAGACCGATTTATGATTTATCAAGATATTTGAATTGAATAGCGATATTTTTACTGATATTCATTATATTAACGATGAAGTTAAGTGAAATACAAGCATTTAGAGTATGATTCATTGCATAATAAGATAGTTTAACTGAATACTAGCAATTATGTGAGTATTCAATTAGTTTTTGCTGTATTTGAAGAGAATACAAGTAATTTGACTTTGATCTTGTCTATATCAAGGCATGTTTACACAATACTCTGATTAAGCAACTAATATTTGTTATATCGATATATTTTAGCTGAAAATAGATTTATGGTGATCTATTAATGATATCTAATTGAGTTTTAATGTGATACCGATAATTTCACATTTTGTTAAGTGTATCAATCTGTTTTAAGTTAATAAGCACTTTTAGAGACTGATTTATGACATATCATTATTTTTGAATTGAATGATGTTTTTACAGCTATTCATTGTATTTCATTGAATTCAAGCGGAATACAAGCATTTATAGTACGATTCATTGCATAGTAAATTAATTTAACTAAATACTAGCAATTACATTAATATTCCATCACGTTTTATTTTATTTAAAGAGAATTCAAGTATTTTAATGTTGATCTTGTCTATATGAAGGAAGTTTAACATAATACTCTGATTACACAACTAATGTTTGCTATATCGATGTATTTCAACTGAAAATATATAATTGGCGAGATATTAGTGACATCTAATTTAGTTTTAGAGTTGAGTAAATTTATATATTGAAAATAATGACATACATATAAAAATATATATAAATATGCATGAATAGGCAAATGTATTTATACATTTATTTTAAACCATTTAAGGCCTCGTTTGTTTTGAACTTTTTTATTAAGAGAAAAAGTATATTTTATTTTTTTAAATTTAATAGGAAGAAATTTATTTTAATATTAAAAAATATGTAAAATGTAAAATACTTTTAATTTAATATTTATATTTGTGTTGGATGTAAAATAACGTTAATTTTTATAATTAAAATTTATATTGAGTAAAAAAAATACTTCGAACCAAACGAGACCTAAAGAGTTAATATCTAGCAAGTAAAGTCTGGCTTAAACTTAAGTTTGAGTTGTAGCTTGAAATTTAACTTGAATCAACTCATGTTGAACTCGAATTGAGCTCAAATTTGAGCAAGTTTCAATTTGATTACATTGATTACATTGGTTTAGATTGGACTAATTATATAACTTAAATATAATGATTCAAATTTCACTTAAATTTATAAAAATCATAATTAATAAATTCATTCTAACTCAGATGGGGTCAACAGTACGTTTATGGTTAGGTCCGAGTAATGGCTAGAATTTCATCTGGGTCCCCTTCTAGGTAAGGGTTCTATTTCATCCAGGTCCTTAGATTTGAAGTTTACATCATGTGGGTCATCACAATCATACATTTGCTGGGACTTCATATTACATCAATGTCTTCCAAATGAAAAAAACGTCAGCAAATGCATTTATTTATGTACGAACATCAATAATTGTACGTTTCTTAAAAAAATATTACCCCAATATTAAACAAAAATAAAAGGTAAAAATTATGGAGAGTTAAATGCAAAGTGCCAAATTTAAAATTTTGTGTGCAAATTGCTCAAACAAAATATTTATATTAAATTTTGGTATGTAACATGCTAAAAGTCCTCTTTTTGAGAATGCACTTTGCATTTCTCCTAACTTATAGCTATTAAATTATATGAATTTTGATTTCTTATGATGCAAAAAATGGATTATAACTTATTTCGAAAAAAAAAAGGATCATAACTTCTTTAGCATTTATGTTTACATGACTCATATTGATATTAAATTTAAGAAGCACAAAAATGCTTATGCGGACGCCCGTGCCAGGGCGACGGCACGCGGGTCGCCGCAGCATCGCCGGCGCGCGGGGCTGCAAGCTGCGGCAACCCGCATGCGGATGCTTGGAGCCGGCGCGCAGGTCGCCGCAGCATCGCCGGCGCGCGAGACCGCGTGCGAGGACCAGCTGGGGTACAATTATAATTTCACTTTAAAAAAAATTATGATTTTTTAATTAAAATTTGATTTAACGTAAAATATATAATTGGATCTTATTGAAATTTTTTTATAAATATTAAGGACCACAATGACTTATACAGTAAGTTTTAGGACCTGTTTGGTATGTTTTTAAAATTATACACCTGCATGGCAAGTCGAGTAAACCTCAGAGTCCTAAGTGGAATTACCCCAAAAATTAAATGTAAATTTTGTTTTCTAATAAATTTGATATTCAAATTGCAAAGTGCATATTTTTATTTATCAGATTGTAATTAGTCATAATTATGAAACTTTTAAGATACATTCTCTATTTTTGGGACCTATACAAAATTGCATCGCTAGCTTAGCACGGGAATGCAATTTACCCAAATAGTTTTTTTGCTTATCCTCAGTGAACACCAAAATGCCAACTAAATAAATGGGTAATCTCATAGCACTTTTAGGGTCAACTGTCACGGCTTTTTTTAATTATTTTTATTTTTTAATGGGAAGATTTTCACATAGGCACAAAATTTTGCCAAAATTATACGTTTCACTCTAAACTCTTCAAAAATTACACATTTAACTTCTGATTTTAAAATTACATCTATTTACAAAAGTGAAAAGATATACGAATTTGAATCAATTTAAGTGAAATACATAATATTATAAAAAAATTAATCTATAATTTTTAAAATATTTAAGTGAATTACATAATTTTAATAAAATTGTATGTTCTGCATGTAAATATTCTTTTTAATAGTAACAAAGAAAATGTCAAAAATGCTAGAATTTATATACGAATTATAATATTTAATAGTAGTATACATATACTTCAATGAAATGAAATTTAAAAGGTTATATTTATTTCTAACTGATTAATAATTTTAACGAAAATGAAGAATCTTAGGCCTCGTTTGGTTCGAGCTTTTTTTTAGACAAGAGAAAAATATATTTTATTTTTTCATCTTAATAAGAGAAAATTTTATTTTAATATTAGAAAGTGTGTAAGATATGAAATTTTTTTAATTCTAATATTCATATTTGTGTTGGATGTGAAATAAAATTGATTTTTATTTATGTTAGTTAAAAAAATTATCTCGAACCAAACGAGGCGTTAAGGTGATGGTACCTGGGATCCTTTAATATGGTAATGTTACTTTAAATAAGGCTTAAATAAAGATGCTCAAAAATTAATAAGTAATAATGCTTAAAAGTTACATGGTACTAATTTTGTAGCGGTTGGTCAGAGAAACTCTTGTTTCTTTCGAGAAATTACTGGGGGCAGACTGCGTACTGTTCGACATCCAATGGATGCCCGTCATGCGTGTAGTGAGGCCTACATGCATCCAACATAAATGCATACTAATTATAAGTCGAAAGATGCGGATAATCTGCACTCAATAATTTTTGTTTTCCTCTGTTCGAAGATCGTTGTCTAAAGTTTTTAAAGTGTTCTTATTTCTTATAAAAATTTGGGAGCAGTTCACACTAATTTTAAAAGCAATCCCTTTCTTATAAAAATCTATTTCAACTCACTTTGCAAAAAATATTAATTAATTTACGATAAACCCATTTATGAGAGATCAACTTGTCAACTTGTTATTAATATGGTCCATACAACTTATAAATAAAAAAAATTAAGCTACATAAATTATGTAGGGACATTTACATTTATTTCACATAAATTTTTGATAATTATATTACACATTTTTTTATAAAATTTATTTTATGCAGTGGTTATTTTTTGTGAGTAGTCTATGTGTAATGTAGGATAATAAAATTTATGTTAAGTTTGTAAAAACCTCAATTATATAATGGCAAAAAACACTCCTAATTTATATCTTGAGGAATTTAATTGTAAAAATTTGGATCAAATTGCCTAATACAACTAGTTAGATTGTAAATCGAGTTACAATTCTGTCCAATTTGGTTCCAACATTATATTACATATTATATTAAATCAAACTATGAGATAAACTTTAAAGAAATTTTCAAATTGTAATAAGTCACCATTTTAAATTCTAGAGAGCAACAAAAATTGCAAAAAATATTAGAAGTTTAAATGAAAAATTAAAAAAAAAATATAAATCAAAATACAATAATTAAATTATAAAAATCTATTAATAATCTGTCTTGAATTTAATTTTATTTCAAGTTAACACGATAACAATAGTCGACGAATACGATGGCTATTACAATTAGATGAATATAGCTATGATATTTCATTTAATCCTGATTTTACTAATATTTTTGCTGATTTTTTTTTCAGAGAAAATCTATAATTCTAATTTGCAAGACTATGACGAATCCATGGAAAGACAAAAATTGATTTTCTCATATTGCATCGCAGAAAATATATAGTATATCCTCGACAAGAATCTATAAGTGAGATATCATATTTCAGGAAAGCAAAATAACTATTGACTGTCTAGATAAATATAATAAGGGCGTAAACTATGAGAACATTTTGAAATCAAATCCCAGCAAAAAATACTCCTAATTTATATCTCGAGGAATTTGATTGCAAAAATTGACTAATTAGATTGTAAATCGAGTTACAATTCTGTCCAATTTGGTTCCAACATTATATTACATATTATATTAAATCAAACTATCCTAATTCTAAAAATATAGAGCAAAATAAAGGTCAAGCAAATTTATTTTTTTGAAAATGAAATATTTTAGGGTTTAACTCAAAACTTTAAATATTATATACGTAAATCTTCCTAATATTTAATTTAATTTTACTTAATATCAAAAAAAAAATTACTTTTTCGAAAATGTTTTATTAAAGATATTTTCATAAAAAAAGATTTTTTTTTTTTGTCAAGTCCTATAAAATGTGTAAATCAGCAGCGAAAAAGGAACTGCATCGCTGACCAAACTCTCCGTTTCGCTCTTTTCCTCTTCCTCATCTCTGTGTGTTTCGATGGGGTCCTGCATATCGTCTCACGCGCCGGCGGCTGCGGCGCCGGCCGGAACCACGTTTTCCGGCGAACACATAGTCTCCGGATCTTCTGGATCGATGATGAACTCGATGAGATGGAGGGAATGGAAGAAGAAGAAGGTGGAGGAGAAGAAGAAAGGAGGGAGAAGTCTCTTCAATTGGAAATCGTTCGTTTCTGATAGAGATGGGGGAGACACGGAGAAGGAACTACACCGCGTGCCTGACCGGATGTTCGAGAACGGAGCTAGCGAGATTGCCTGCCTCTTCACGCAGCAGGGAAAGAAGGGCGTTAATCAGGACGCCATGATCGTATGGGAGGTAACTGTTGGTTTCTGTAGTTTGTTTTCTTTTTGGTTTCCCTATATTAATTTACATTTTTTATATTATATTTCTGCTTTTCAATATCTTTGCGCGAGAGTAGGAGATTGATGGAATAGTGTTTGTTTTCCGTTCTTTTTCCATGTGAACTGAGGTATTGGGTCTTTGATTGAAAGCAGCATCTCTTTGAGATGAAAACAATATTTTTTTTTATTTTAATTCTTTTACTTTAATTTATTATCTATTGAAGGATGATGTGTACTTGCATATTTGGGGGATTGATCAGGAGATTAGTTCCAACAGGGATTAACCAAATGTTCATTATGGGGAAATGGAAAGTACCCAAGAAGCCCAATTGCAATTGTAGAAGCTAGAAAGAAACCCAGCTCAAGATAGGAATTAGTACCTCCACAGTATCCATCTTGAAGATTTGGTTATGGCCTTGGGACTTCCCCAAGGAGAAGACCTTGTTAAACTGAGTAGTGACTCAGAGGAGGTGTCAGAGAGGGTTCAACCGAAAGTCTCCAAGGAACTAATGAGGTAGGGATCCATCTTAGCCTAGTGTCGTTTCCCAGACTCACTGTGATGGACTAATGTTGTCCATTAGTGATGAAGCCTAGACTACTGTGGTGCTCACCTGCTAAACACCCCTAGCCAACCAATAGGATATAAGCTTTACAAAAAATCCCGAATGCTGTTAGAAAGCTTGTCGCAAGATTGGCTAGTTAGTCTTACACACCTGCCCACACCACCAAGATGATATAGCTCAAGTTTTTGGAAGGTTATGGGCGTACTAAAGGATAGATAAATAATCGCGATCTTTCTCATTTTATATTTACCACCCGTATAAACAAGGAGCTTGTATATCTTGTAAAAATTTTTTTTTGGACTTCTGAGATATTGTTAAAGAGAATAGAGACTGTACAAGAGTTAAGGGAAACCACTATTTTAGTTCTACCAATTCCATTATTTCTCTTCTCCTATGTCAATATTCCACCACTTGGGAATACTTTTCGCATAGCATCTAAGCAAAGTTGCACAACCCTAATCTCCTCTTGTCACAAGAACCTTCAAACTTCAGTTTGGGAAAGGCTCGCTGAGAAGGAAACCCAATGATGACACGAATTAGAGTGTTTGCTAAGCTTCATCATACTATTTTAGCAAAGGCAGATCACTAACGGCCGTAGAAGATGATAGCAACGACCCAAGAGATCCGGCCGCAAGAATGGACTAACTCCAGAAGTTGATGGAGGTGATGATGAAAATGCTCCAACGTCTCTAGCCAGCAAACTCGACATTGGCAGCATAAGAGTAGTGCGAGTGAAGTGAAGGATTTTATTGAGCCTTCTAACTTCACAAGAACTCAAGAAGAGTTGTCCGAGCTAGACGCACCAATCATGGCAATTCTTATGGAAGAGTAAATACAGCCTTTCAAAGTTGACACCTTCGTCGGTCAAATGGAGACTTCTCCATCTATGTCTATGACTCTTGTACTCACATGACTCTTATACTCAAGTGTCATGCACCACACTAAAGATAACGAATCACGCATTGACGTCCTTTACCTTCTTTGCATTCAACATTTAAGATATTTAGGAATACTTGAAGATCAAGAAGGTTGATGGGTAGAACTATGGAATAGCAAATATACTTGCTCATTGTTGATTTCTTTTAAGAAAGTTGGTCATCGATTCGATGCTTTTTAAATGATTTTGTCTTAGAAGTGTTGGTCATCAACCTTGAGGTCATCATAAGAAAGGGCCTCTTCACTCAACCATAGTTTCTCTTATTTCAGTACTTTAAGTTACCTAGTGCTTTATCGATTTTTGTTATATTAAGGGTAAATTACTTGTTGATCCCTATGATTTAAGAGTTTTTCACGTCAGTCCATAAATTTTGAATAGTTTCACACTTTCACTTTGTTCTCAAGATTTAGCATTTTACTTCAAGTTGGTGCTTCTATCTTCAACGATGTTAAAACTTAAAAGTTATTGTGACTTCCCATATTTACCCTCAACATATTATTTCCTTTTGTAAATGCTTATGCAATTTGAATGTTAGTGTGTAAACTTATCTTTCATTTGTTTGGTTCAAATACCTTTATATTAAAGGATGATAATATTATTAACTTATTTTTATTATCCTAAGGATCTCTTTGACATGGGTCTTTTTTTAACTCTAGATGATGGCTTTTTGTTCTTGAAAAAATGGTATTGAGGTGAACAAAATTTGTTAGTTATGTTAAAAGTTGTGTGTAATGTGAAATAAAGTTAATTAATATAGTGAGAATAGTGTAGGATGTGAAATGAAGTGATATTTTAATATTAGAGTTTGAATAGGATGAAATATAAATAAGTTTAATATCTTTTTTTATCAAAAAGAGAAAAAAGTATCCATATCTAAAAAAACAATGGCTTTTTTTGCTTTAAGCCAAATAGACCCTAAGCTTAACAAACTCCTTTCTACTCAGCTACATACATGGATTTCTCTTTTCCACTCAGCTACATATAAAGGAATGATATTTGAGAGTGCAGGTGATCCACAATCACTTTTTATGACATTATTCCTACTCATTTTAGGTCTACCTTTCATCTCTTTAAATTATAACTTTAATTCTCTCACATTTATGTACATGAGCTTCTGTAAGTCGATGATTAACATAATCAAACCACCTTAAATGTCATTACCTCATATATTTTATTTTCAATAGGTGTCATTCTCACAACCAAATTATTTCTAATATGGTTCATTCAATCTTTTTAGCATCTAAGATTTAACTGATCAACAATTACTTCAAGGTAGCAGTTTTAGAAAATAAATTTGAAACTACAGCTGAATATTTTTGTTTTTGACTTTTTGTTCTCATTTAATTAGAGTATGTTTTAGGAAAATTTTAAGTTTTTTGAGATAGAAAGAGAGAGAAAATTATTTTAATCTTATGATGTGAAATAAAATTATTTTATTATTGAGGATTGTGATAGATGTGAAATGAAGTTGATTCTTTTTATTGAAGTATACATAGGATGTGAAATAAAATTAAGTTTTAAGGTTAAGATTTGTGTAGGATATAAAATAAAATTTATTTCTAATAATTAAATTTGTGTATGGTATGAAATGAATATAAAATATTGATGAAAATATTTTTAAAGGGATTTGGGGTTTTTTTAGGCCCCAACTAAATGAGGCCTTATGTGTAGATTTGTTTCTTGACGAATAGATTGTGTGTTCAAAAGTAAGTCCATATCAACATAATGAACACGGTATCTTGTAATAATGCACGTTTAAAGAAGTTCTTTGAACGTTTGATGTATTTACTGTATTCTAGGCGACTAAAACAATTAAATTCCCTCTGCGATAATTTTGCATCTATGTTGAAACTTTCTATAAAGATCTACAATTATCTCAATATTAAGCTCTGAATTCAGTTCTGGGGCAATGAACATGTATGGTAAGTAAGGGCTGGAGCAATCCATACTCTGTCCTTGTTCTGCCATTTGATAATTCTGTGACAGGATCCTCAGAAATGAAGGAACGTGAAGTGAAATGTACGTGTGGGAAGGAGTGTGACTGATCTTCATAAAATCAATCATTATTTCAAACTGGTATTTTACTGATGTGATGGTTCATCCAATGGTCTGTACTGTTATTTTGCCAACATGTGCAATTTCTTTTCTTGGGTATAGTTCTCATTAGTTCTTAGAAACTCTTGTTGTTTATGTAAGCTTCAGTTTTTAGTACTTTCCATTGAGATGCCTTAAAATCTAACTCGTATGTTGTTCCTAATCACTTACTTGATTCCAACACAAATGTATGCTATGCACAACATTTCAGGGTCTGGCTTTTGAGAGTTATTTGCTTTGAAATACTAAAACAATTTCAATTAGGTTAGGACTAGGTTATGGTTTCTTCTTATTCCGATAGCAGCCTCTCTCCCTCTCTCTCATTCTCACTCTCCAGTTTGTTCTTCCGTATTATTCATCTAGTGATTTTCTTTTTTTGCTTCCAAGTACGTGCCCCAGCATGGGTTGAACCTCAATAGGTGATAATGTTTGTGTGTGCACTTTGATCTCCATTTGCATC
This sequence comes from Apostasia ramifera, assembly GCA_019297695.1. Lineage (NCBI taxonomy): Eukaryota > Viridiplantae > Streptophyta > Magnoliopsida > Asparagales > Orchidaceae > Apostasia > Apostasia ramifera. Next base: position 25,088 of record JAEMOT010000742.1, read on the forward strand.
AAATTTTTGACACTTTCAACTGACATGATTTCTTTATTTTTGTTTTCCTTACAGAATTTCACATCAACAGGTGATTCTATTTTTTGTGGAGTTTTTGATGGCCATGGACCTTTTGGCCATGTGGTAGCAAGGAAAGTTAGGGATTCCCTTCCTCTCAAGTTGTCTAATCAGTTGAAAAGGATTGCCCAGGGAGCTAATAGCCCTCAGCAAATCAGTACTTTGTACGGGAGTACTAATTATGAAGAAGCATCCTTTGGTAGCCTTGATAATGAGTTGGCGGAGCTTGCAAGTGTTGATGGAGATGAAAAGTTGCCAGAAATGTATGCACCATTAAAGCAAGCACTTTTGAAAACATTCAAGAAGATGGATAAGGAATTAGAACTTCTCCCTTCAATTGATTGTTTCTGTAGTGGTACAACTGCCGTTACCATTGTAAAGCAGGTTATTGATTAAATCTCGCTGATCTTCTTATCGTTTTGTAATGGTTTTCTTCCATCTTGAGTGCCCAACAGTTGGATTTGGCAAATTATTTGCTTGGTTCCATAAAAAGTTAACTAGAGCAAGTTCTAGTGAACTTTGAAAATCGTCTTGAGCATCTCTTTTGCTTTCAGCAGATTGCAGGATGTTAAACTTTGTGCAAATTGCACTTCTTCAGGGACAGGATCTTATTATAGGAAATCTAGGGGATTCAAGAGCAATATTGGGGTCTCGAGACAAAGACAATAATTTGGTTGCACTACAGTTGACTGTAGACTTGAAGCCCAATCTTCCCAGTATGTTTTTTCTTTTTCATTCACTATCTTTAGACTTTACTAGCAGCACTTTGTTATGCATAGCAGCTAACTTATGTCATTCACGCACTCTGAAGCTGTTGAGAATGTGAAAACAAAATGAATGTAATAGATCATTGCCTTTTTCCATTTCCTTTTCTTCAGTATTACTCGAGTTGTTTCCGAAATGTGGATCAAGATTACCGTGTGATAGGATTACGAAATATAAAGCAAAATATGATTGTATTACGGAGAATGTAGGAATAACATACACTAAAAGATTAAGATTACAGAAAAAAAAAAGACTGTAGTGTGAATGTGTATTAACCTATGGAGGAAGAGACATCATCAAAGCGAGTGGATGACATTTTGGTTAAAAGAATTGGAAGAAAATGGAACAAGCCAAACAAGATTAGTTAGACTTTGTACAAAAGATTGAGATTAGCGAGAGTTGACACCATAGGTTAGATTGGACGGGATTATTTGGCAAAAAAGGATTCATAGAGCCTACCCCAAGTACTTAATATGAGGATGATGGTAATGATGATGTATCTCGAGTTGCTAATGACCTATTCAATATAATGTTCATTCACCTTTTCATTATCTTGTTTAGAGGAAGCTGCTAGAATCCAACAATGCAAGGGAAGGGTTTTTGCCTTGCAAGACGAACCTGAAGTTGTACGTGTATGGTTGCCAAATAGTGATTCACCAGGCTTAGCCATGGCCAGAGCTTTTGGGGACTTCTGCCTGAAGGAGTATGGATTAATTTCCATCCCAGATATATCATATCGCCGTCTCACTGACAAAGACGAATTCATTGTTCTCGCAACAGACGGTGTGGGTATCCTCTCATCCTTTCTACGTAATGCTTTAAACAGTCATGATTTTTAACTTTCAAGAAAGAAGCTGGCATTCTTTGTGCAGATATGGGATGTTCTTTCGATCAAGGAAGTCGTTGACGTAGTAGCTTCCGCGCCAACTCGTGCCACCGCAGCTAGATATCTTGTTGATTCTGCAGTCAGGGCATGGAGGCTGAAGTATCCTACCTCAAAAATCGATGATTGTGCTGCTGTTTGCCTATTCTTAGGCCCTCCTTCCTCGTACGATATCAAGGAAGCTCAGCCAAATGCAAACATGAAAGTTTCGAGCTTCCCCGAGGAAGAAAATTCAGCTAGACTTCATAGCTCCGATGAGATTGTTCCAGATATCACAGAGCAGGAGGTAGATGCCGTGCCTGATCAATCTCAATCAACTCGAAGCCTAGCGGAGTGCATATCCACAAAAGAAGAGGAGGAATGGTCTGCTCTAGAAGGTGTCACAAGGGTAAACTCTCTGCTAAATCTACCAAGGTTCTTGTCTAGAGACAAGCTATCCACCAGCTGGAGAAAATGGTTGTGAGAGGAGGAAAGAAAGGGGCTGCACATAGTTTTGAACTAACAGTGCAAATCTGCAGGAGCTTTACCTCCATGTGGAGCTCTAGAAAGAGCTACTTGTTGGTTCAGCTTCTAGTGAGGTCACTACCATTGTTTTAATGCAATATTTCTGCACTTTATGCTTGTAAGGCCTTCTAAATTTCAATTTGTTCCTTCTACTGTGATGATGTGGTTGATTTACCCCAAATTTATTATGAAAAATACTATGCAGCCTTAATAATGAGCTAATAAATTGATCAATTATTAAAATTTTAATTTACTGAATTATTAAATGAATTATAGTTTAATTTATTAGATAATTTAGTAAATTGTGGTTCAAAATCATAGAAAATTTATTGGTTAATTATTGACTTGTATCTGAGGACTCTTATCAACATATCTCATATATTGGGATAGATGCCATTCTATATATATATAAGTAAGACTATCAAAATTTTATTAGATTCTGTTGGTTCCATTTAGATTTTTATACAAACTGTTATGCTAATTCCATTATAAATTAAAAACTCTTTGAACCCTAATTATTGTTAATTTCATTGCAAGAAGTAAATCAAATTTAGTCTGCCAGTTTTAAAATTATGAATTTATTTATTTCTGAAATTTGGAAATTTTAATTAAACTTTAGTACCCAGTTTTACTTTTGGATTTAATATTTTAATTTCAATTATAATATTCTTTATTTTAAAATTTTAAGTATATTTATATTAAGATTTTAATATATTTATAAAATAGAATATTTTATATAAATAACACTCTAGCTTCTTAGATCAGAACTCACGGAATATTGCAACTGTTGACTGCCGACATCGCCGGTATCTTGCACACAACCCCGACGTTGATGATTTGTAGTACCATAGGCCTAATGGTGACTTCAAACATAGTCGGGCGATGTTGCAGGGTGTGGCAGCCACTCACGATATTGAGGGGTGAGACGGGCAGGCCAATTTGGGCAAGGCTTGTGTGGAGCATGGTGAGGTGGGTACAGGCATCATGAAGATACTGGGGGGGGAGGGGGGGTAAAGCTGAGTGGGGTGAAATCGAATACGGAGCTGGTATGAGAATTAAGCAATATATAGTGGGCCGGATATATGTATTAGTCAACTCGACCCAAACTCGTCCTGTTGTCATTCGTAGTTTTAAATCTTAGTTTCGGCTTTGGTCACAAGATTAAAATTTCTATTTTGATAACCTTAATAATTTTAGTATTAGCAATTGTAATAATTTTAATATATTGATCAATTTTATTTAATATTTTTTTAATTAATTAATCTTATTTTTCATTACATATATATCTCAAAAAATTATTTTTTTATAAAAAATTGAAAAGATATTTATGTTCAACTTAGCCACCAACTAAACAGATTTATTCTAAAGAATGTATATACTGACTTCTTAAATAATTAAATTATAAGCTTCAATTTTGAATCTATCACAACTCATACCAAAACAATAAATACTCACCCTTACATTTAAAGACAATAACTAATTAACAATTAATCTAGTTTGGGTCGATTTTTGTTTACTGGAACAATAAAACTAAAAATATATCACCTGAACTGGCCAGTTCTAGTAAATTTGGAGCTGGACCCTAACAAAATCGAATTAGAATTGAATCGAATTGATAAATTTGATTTGGTTTCGGATCGGATCTCAATTTTTCGAATTTATTTAGTGACAACATTGATTTATCATGAGATGATTTGATGAAGGGTATGTACCATAAGGTAAGTGGTGAACCATGAAGTGAAATACTAATAGTGATTAATAGAGGTGATAACCACTTTGATAAAATTGTGACAAACGAGGTGAAAATATGGGAATTTCTAGAGATCCTAACAAACAAATGAATAATCAACATGTGCGAGCATGCCGTAGTTTATTTGATGTGATAATTCTGTTGATATTTTATTTTGCATCTTATGGTATAAAATTTATAACGAACACTCGTATAACATTTTATTGTAGTTTGTAGGAGTAGTGGCCTACTCAATCTATGTTGTTTGGGCCTAACGTTATTTTATAGTAAATACTGTATGAACACAATAATCACAAAAGGGCAAGAGCATGTGAAGAAATAACTGATAGTCAATCCTGAAAAGTTTACTTTTTTTTTTTAGTTGATTTGAGATAGCACATTTAAATGCGATAGTATATGTCTAAACTAATAGTTGTTAGTAGTTGTTGAAATTATTTATTTATAAATTTCCTATTTATAGAATGATTTCACTTTTATTACACTGTCACATTGTCTGTCAGTTATGAGCAAATTAGAATATGTGCTAACTACTAACATCGGAAGTCATGGTAATTCAAGGTATGATATTTATGATGACATATTGGGTCATTAAATCTTAGACAAGTAAAAAGAAGAATTTTTTTTAAAAAATATGATAAAAAATTATAAGATATTATTTTGCATATTTAAATAAATAAGTAATAATTATTTGATATAATTTAATAGAAAAATGATTTTTGTAATAGTTTACTTAATGTGATAAAGATTTAATCATGTGGTTGATGTCGTATATAGAATCTGAAATAAAATAATTATATTATTAAAAATTAATAATAATAAAACTTTTTATTTGTAGAATCCTATAAAAAAAAATAAAAAATTATTCGTAGCTTGTGACTTGTGGGGCAGTACTGCGGTAAACTTCTTCGTATTTCTGTTCCCAAGCTCTCCGCTGGGAACTTCAGCGGGCAATGGCTTCGTCGAGCAGTAGTGGTCTCACCTTCAAGCTCCATCCTCTCGTGATCGTCAATATCTCCGACCATTACACCCGCGTCAAGGCCCAGTTCCATCACTCCGCCGACGGCGCCTCCCCCTCCGCTGCGGCCGTCAACGGCACCGCCGCGGCCGTGCCTCGCGTCTTTGGCGGCGTCATCGGCGTCCAGCGCGGCCGTACCGTCGAGATCTTCAACAGCTTCGAGCTGATTCTGGATCCCATTTCCCACACCCTTGACCGCGCCTTCCTCGAGAAGAAGCAAGAGCTGTGTAAGAGCTTGGATACTTTCTCTCTATTTAGGGTTTCGTTTTGAAGCTTTCGGATGTGAATCCAATGTGTAGAGGATGTTTTAGAAACTAGGGTTTGTTTCACCTTTCGCCCGCTTGTTTGATCTACAACAGATAAGAAGGTTTTCCCCAACTTCTATATTCTGGGATGGTACTCCACCGGGAATGATGCGCAGGAGTCGGACATGCTGATTCACAAGGCGGTGAGTCTGAGTTTGATTATAATTCCTGCAAGCAGATGTCCGGGAATATTAGTGCTTGGTTGTTTATGGCGTTGCTTTTTGCTTGAGGAGTTCTATCTGTGTCATGCAAGAATAGTTTTAGTGCATGTTTTCGCCACGATTTTACTTTTATGAAACTTTTACTACTCTCTGACTCTCATTGTTGGGCGGACCAAACTAGTTATATGCTCAGACCGAACTAACTGTTGGCAAATTCATTTTTAGCAGAGTAACTTCTTGAGAAAGAATATTCTAAGAGTGATCTCAACCGAGATAGAACCTTTAAGTTGCATTATTTGTGATTGTCTAGATGTCGATGGCTCTTATGCATCTTAAAATATTTCATGACAAGTCTGTTTTGGATAGTACTATGAGTTAGTAGTCTATGAAAATAGATGTTGATTGAAATTCTTGCTGGGTATTTCCCATGTTTTTTTGTTGCATCATGTTGATAACGTTCTAATGTGGAACCGGAAATGCAGTTAGAGATCATCAGAATTATTTATGACAATTTAAGAGGGAAACAAGATAAAAAAATGAAGGACATTATGTAACAATCAGGAAAATAAATCCTGCATAGGAATCAATTAGAATGGCTGAAAACCAATTAGATAGACAATTACATACCATTATTTGTTTGTGCTATGCTATTTATCTATTATTTCGTCATATTATGATTTTCTTTTTGATAGTTCTCAATATTGGAAAAGCAATTAGGAGATAGAACAGATGCTTAATAGCACCTATATGGAACACTTGTTCCTATCTTTTTCTAATTAACCTAATTGATTAAGGTTTTTCAAAATTTTAAAATATTTGGAATAGAGAATGAGAATATATATATATATATATATATATATATATATAT
>JAEMOT010000742.1:36327-46566 GCA_019297695.1 Apostasia ramifera
GACCTGTGTGATAATAACCCTTAAACTCAGGGACCTGGGTGAAATTTGCCCTTAGTTTAAATAGCATGGTAACCTATGCTGCAATCAAAATATATTGCATTGTTTTTTTTTTTAAAGCAAATTTATTGCATTGTTGAGTTCCCTATCTTGTAAATTTTTCTAACCTATTAAGGTACTGTAGGAGAATCATTTTGTTCGCAGCGTTTGGCTTTCTTTTTCAAAAAAAAAATCATTTAGTGAATATTTGTCCGATGTGTATATCCAATCAAACTCTAAATGCTAGGTGTAGCTATGGATAATCTGGTAGAAGGCTGTGGCAGCCCACCGATATTTTAATAGCTACTAAGATTGAAAATTGTAACAATTTTCATTCTATCTGGAGTTTTATGTGATAACAAATTTAGTGATGACTTGAAGTATTTTTTAAAAAAAAAAAATTACGTCAGTTTTGCTATGGTTAAGATAAGGCTTTTAATGATAATAGTAATTCCAATGTTTGAAGAAGGAATAAGGCTAAGTGATGCTTGCAAAGATGATCATTCTCAGTTGGATGTGAAGTAAAATCAGGATAAAACAAATACATGATCACATCAGGAATGTTATATATGATATGTCTGAAATGGTATAGGGAATGTGGAAAATGCAGTGTCATTGTCGAGTGATTGTACCGAAACTCAAGTCTTTTTCTTTACTGATAGACCGCGAAAGGACCTTCCATCAACATGCCTTAGGATTTTGATACCCAAATCACATCAGAAAGATTATATAAATTGGTCTTAAATGGCTAGGACATTGTAAAAGGCACCATGCATTTTGGAGTGATAAAACTGAAATGAAGATATGATAGAAGGCGGAAGTAAATTTTCTATAGCGTTTCGACGGAAGATCCTTTGGCAGTCCATCTTCTTGCGCTTTCTAGCCTTGAATAAGACCTAATAAAGTTCTTCCTAATTCTGGGTGTATCACGGACCTATTCGGTTCGAAACCCTCATTAATGATCATTTAAAATTCAACATCCCCCCAAAAAATGATCGTAACATTAAATCCGAGTTGCTGATTTGTGGTTACTTTTAGGATAACGCTGTTTTCTGTTCCTGCAGCACCATGAACGAGCTGATTGAGAAGTTCAATATAACCTATGATCGACACACCAGAAGGGGAGGCAGGACTTCATTTATTTGATCTACAGCTTTCTGTGCCTCATCTTCTTAAAAACTTGCTCTCGACTTGCGACTCCGTCAGGCACCACATATTGGTTTTGGTTTCCTGAAAGCAAATGAGCTCTAAAGAACTTGATTCGCCTTCTCTTCTCAGCCATTCTCTCTGTAGGTGAAAAGAGTTTTGCTTTCCTGAGCTTTGAGAACTCCATGCTTGTGTTCATTATTTACTGTTAATCTTGTTGCCAAATTCTTATATTTCTTATTGTTTTGATCTATTTAAGTTGAAGTTTGACAATGATTTCATTTATTTAATAATAAAATTTTCTGGTGATGTAAATTTCACAGAGAAACATATTTGTAATATTCAACCATATTTTCTTATGCCATGATAAAAGTTTTGTTTAAGTTTGATCTTCAAACCATATCTATAAGTTGACATCAATAATATTGTGAACTCAAAGTTCCATGTAATCCTGTCAACATGACCGTTAACAAATTTTATTTTCAAAAATTTTCACATCTTTCTATGCAGGAGATATTAGAGGGTTTACTTGATATTTTGGGCTTGTTTGTAAGATTTAAATTTAATTAGGTTAAAATTAAATTTGAATAAAAATTTTTTTATTAAAAATTGTAAATAATGTGAAATAAAATTATTATGTTAGTATATATGAGAAATGTGATATAAAATTAGTTATTATGTTAGGATATATAAGGAATGAGATAAATTAATTATTATTTTAATAATGTGTGTAGAATGAAAAATAAAATTAATTTTAATATTAAATTTTATGTATAATATAATATAATTATTTAAAATTAAATTAAATTAATTTTAAATTGCTAAACAAACAGGAGCTATTGTTCATTCTAAAACTATGTCAATATTATTATGATAATTGATATTATTTTCATATTTTCAAAGTGTTTTATTTTTAAGATATTTTAGTATGGGGAAATTTATACAACTTTTTTGCATGTTAATATATGTTAGAAACAACTCCATTATAACAAAATTATAATTATTATAGTAAGAAATAATAATGTAAATCTAGCAATTACATGCTTTAACGTGCATAATTTGGCATGTATAATTTTGAGTTGAAGCACTAGGTCAAATCCTCCATGAAAAATCTCAGAACCACATATCCTAAATCATGGCAAATATTTAATATCTTAAAAGCCAACTGATACAAAAGTAACTGGTCTAACACTCAGTGAGTGAGTCGGAGAAATAGCATGCGAAATAAATATAAAAATTTGGCCTTCAGATAAATCTTCTCTTGCCATGAGTGATTTTCATCAAACCAAGAGCCCTTATAGATGCATCAGTTATAAAGATACAATTTTGGATACAGAGATTAGTGATGTTTTATATTTCTCCGTTATCCTGATAATGGTTGAATCCAACAGTTCAGGTAAGAAACCCAAACCATGGGTAGACAATGATTCAATGATAGCATTATCTTTCTTGAGGAGCTCAGCGAGTCCCCAGTCTATTAACCTTTTGCAGTTGCGAAGACGTAAAATGGTGATTTGAGAGGTACTCCTGCTCGGGGATGATAAGCGGCCGTTGGTGATGTTGGTGCTACTGAGATCCAGTGAAGTCAAGTTATAAAGCTTGGCAATTGAATTCGATCTGCGATCCTCGATACTCCTGCAATCACAGAGATCGAGAACCTGCCTCGCATGTCGACAATGATTCTGCAGTTTGGCTGGTTAGACCCTTGCATGCTATTGGTGAGGGAATCTGCAACACTGGCAAGATCATGAAATGCTTACTCCGTCAGTAAATTCCGATATGACGACTTCAAACATTTTCAGCTTCCTGCAGGCTTGAGGAATGGAAATATAGCCAGCATCCGTCACTCTAGAGAATCCTCCAAGTCTCACTGATTCATGTTCTGTGCAACCCTCAGCTAGCATCAGGATACCGACATTAGCTACCCACTCAAATTCACGTCATCTAAGAGAAAGAGAAAGGTGCCTTAAATTTCTGCAAGAGCTTATTCATTGAATCCCAGTATTTAACAAGTCACAATATAGTGATGGTTCCAAAGCTAGATTATCTTCCAGACACAAGTCAGTCAAAAGATTCAGATTACTGATGATCGTGACCACGAGTTCAACACTAATATTACTCAGAGCATGTGCAATTGAGTGCACACGAGTAACTGAGTGCAGCATAAGGTTAATTGGCTTCAAAATGGAATTATCAACAACTATTAATGAAGAGGAATTTGGATCTACACCAAGCTGAGAACTCATGACTTGCCCCATAGTGACAGATTGCAATAGTATAGAATGTAATGTTCTTGGAAGTTGAAAATTTATAGTAGCATCACTTTGCAGATGATTCAAGACATGAAACTTTATAATCAGAGACTGTACAAAAGAAGGTAATTTAAGCCCATATATATGGTACATGCCCATATCAATTTATGTACGTATGTAAGAAAACTTGCACACAGTTTTACCTCCAAAAGGAGGCATGCCTTAAGCAACTTTTCTAACTTCATCTTACAACTTGGTTCATATCGGTGTGCAACTTCCAAACTTAGCAGTCTGAAATGAAATGTGTTATGTGCTAAACTAAACCTATCTTTTTTCCTATCCGCAAACTGCATGCAACCCTAAACCCTAAACCCTACAACTTGGTTCATATCGGTGTGCAACTTCCAAACTTAGCAGTCTGAAATGAAATGTGTTATGTGCTAAACAAATCCATCTTTTCTCCTATCTGCAAACTGCCTAAACTTGATACTTGTAACCAAAGTACACAGCTTCCAAGTAAACTTTACTTGACTACTCACCAGGTTTGTATTTACTTTGATTTCTTATGCACTGAACCTTATTATATCTAAATAATAAACCCTGAACCTAAATAGACACCTAATTTATTTATTTTAAAGAAACATGTAAGAAAACTGAAAATTTGAATGAGGCATATCATCCACCTTCCCAGATTTAAGTAACACAAGGCATAAAAAATTAACTTAATATTGCAAAGTGGGAAGACAGTTCCTCTTACACATTTTATCAGCTGTAACACAACATATCTGATTTAAATTGCTAACACGTATCATGTAATTAAAAAGATAAAATTCAACAAGAAGGATAGAATCAATCAAGAAGACATCTACAGCATTCCGTAGTCCTTCAAAAGAAGTAAACCATACCTTAAATTGGTGCAATTTTGAGCAATCGCAAGAAAGATGTAAGATGTGAAGCAGTAGCATTTCAGAAACACAAGTTCCTCTAGATGATCTTTTGCAGTAATGTTGACAGAAAAGTCATGTAACCGGCTGCAGTCCAGAATTAGACTCCGGATTCCACAATTATCACCCAAAATTCTATTTATGATCATCCCACTAGATGCAAATCCCTGAAACACCCATTTATGAGCAACAAAAATCTGAATAAGCATCTAGATTTATACCATTAATACGCATACAGCTTATCGAGCTTATTACCAATCTACATGCAACACTCAACTGGAACAAACAACAGATCTGAAAAATCTTTAGATGAAATCATGACAAGAAACCCAAAATTTCAGAAAGAGCAGGCCAGAAAGGAAAGAAGCTCACGGAATGGTCGAGGGCAGAGATAGTCGAGAGGACTGGCGACACTGAAAATCGGAGAGCTCTGCAGACAGGAGCAGCGGGCAGGGGGACTCCACATCCAGCCTCGAAAGGATCTCCATCAATAGGGCCTGCAGAGGCCTCTCCACCAGTTCGCCGCCGGCGACATTTTGCCTTCTTCTCCATCTCCGCAGGCCCCGAGGCCCGAGATCGAAGCACTCTTACGAGGCAAACCAAATCTGATCATGCGATCGAGACTAAATTTTTCTCAAATTTTGGTTAGGCTGTTAATTTTGTTTGATTAGCTCCAAAAGTAAATAAAATTTAAATTAAATTAAATTAAATTAAATTAAATTAAATTTATTTAAATAATTTGAATAATGAGCTATTTTTTCAACTCAAAATTTTTATCATTCTAATTTTGAATTGGTATAAAACTAGACGACTCAAAATCATATAATTTTAAAAAATAAAAAAATATTTATATATAATATATATTTATACATATAATTAAATTTAATATGTTAATTTTTATAATAATTTAGTAGAAATCTTAATTTTCCCAATAATTTTTATTCATATTATATTTATAATAAATTAAATTTTTTTTTATTTTTAAATATTAGACCAAAAAGACTTATCATAATTTAAGTTGAATAGATGAACAAATACATTATATATAAAATTTAATTAAAATATTAAAAAAAATTAAAAATTAGGTCGATTTTAATTTGAATTGAGCTTGAAAAATAAGTCTGATCTAAAGCAGATTGAGATTAAATTAAATTCTTTGCTTTTTTTATTGAATAAAATTGTGTCAAAAAGAGAGTTTTTAATTTTTTTTTAAAGAGAAAATTCAAAAATAGTTTTTGACGATGCACACCTTGAATTTAAAATATATATAATTTTTTTTATAATTTACATCCTAAAAGAAAGAGCAAAATGCCAAGTTCAAAAGACAATTATTTTATTTTATTTTTATTTTTTTTTATGATGAAAGTAAAGTTCATATTGTGACCGTAAACTGTAAAGTATCAAAATTCTTATTTTAAATTTTTTGAGAGGGCACTTAGCCTTTTTACCTCATTTTGGACTGTTTAGTTTCTTTTTTTTTGGGATAATTACATCCAGGTCCTTGAGTGTAAGACTTATTATTATACAGGTTCACTTTTTTAAAATTAAACATTGGCCTAGTTTTTAAAAAATTATCATACGGGTCTTTTTTTTATTTTTTTATTATTAAAAAAATTTAAAAATTACCATTATACCCTTACCTCTCTCTCCACCCGTTACCGCTGGCAGCCACGCGAAGCCGCCGGAGTCCGTGTGAAGTGGCGTGGCCGCCGGATCGAGAGGTGAGAAAGACTCCCCCTCTCTCTCTCCACCCGATCCGGCGGCCGCGGGGGTGGCACGGCGACTGCGTGCGGCAGCCAATGGTGTCCCGGCCGCCGGACCAGGTGGAGAGAGAGGGATAAGGGTATAATGGTAATTTTTAAAAAAATTTAATAATAAAAAAATAAAAAATACCGTATAATAATTTTTTAAAAACTAGAAATATCCCCTTTTTTGTTCAAATGGAAGGGCTGTCTAGTTAATATCTTATTTAAATGCCTATGATATCATTATATTACTTTTAAATTATTATTTTTGTTATTTAATATTATTATATTAAAAAGATATAATAAAACACAATCAATCTTAACAATCATATTAGCGAGGATTTAATTCAAAATTATCTTAATATCATGCTATATTATTTTTTTAAAATAATTATTTAATTTAATAATATGCATAAATAATTTTATAAAAAATATAAAATTATTAATTTGAAAATATTTAAATAATAAATATAATATTAAATTAAATTTCTGTTAATGTAATATTATTCAGAATCTAATAACATGAATAGTTGAAGTTTTAGATGAATTAGTTATCAAAAATTTAACATTTTTTTTTCTCATCTCTCACAATTGTCTTTTTTTTCCCTTTTTTGTTTAGCAGAAATCAATTATTAATGGATTTTCCTTCTAAAAAAACAACAAATTATGAATGAATTTTCAGCATGATGCAGTTTGTAGTTGCTTGTTATATATTCGGAAATAGAGAAGATTGTGTTTGATTTGAGAAAAAATAAAAAAAAATAACTTTTTGAATATAAAATGTGTATAATAAAAAAATAGAATTAGAATGTTATGTTGAAATTAATGTGAATTGTAAAATAAGATTGATTATTATATTAAAAATGACATTGAAGGTGAAATAAAATTAATTTACTTTATTAAATTTGTATAGAATGTAAATAAAATTATTTTTTAATTTTAAAATATGGTATGATAAGAAAAAAAGAAATTAAGTCGAAAATTTCGTGATTTGATGTTAAGTGGAATATCTCCATTAATATAGGATAATAACTAAGCCCAAATAAATCAAGTAAAATAGTAAATCATATTCACCACATAATTTGCATCCAAAAATTTTAAAAATATGATATACATGTGCACATAACTTATAAAATAATAAATCATGTGCGCCATATGATTTACACTCTAAAACCCTATTTGGCGCGAGTACCAAAATCAGGACTAAAACAGTACTAATTTAAAAAAATAATAATAATAATAATAAATACATTTTTTAATTATTCTATACAAATTTTAATATAAAAATAATATTTTACTTCACATACTTAACAATTTTTAATAAAAATATAAACTTTATTTCACATTTTAAATCAAAATACTCGATTCAAATATTTTAATCTAAAATGTGAAATAAAATTGATATTTTTATTTTAAATTATTGAGTATATAAAATAAAATAATATTTGTTATATTAAAATTTATATAGAATGATATAAAAAATTTATTTATTATTATTATTATTATTATTTTTAAACTAGTACTAATTTGATCCTACTTTAATCCTGTTTTGGTCCTTACGTCAAACAAAGCCTAAAGAATTATCACTCTAAAATAAAAAAATTTATTATGAACTTACAAGCTATACATAATAGAAGAAGAAATATTTGAAAATTTTTAATGAAAATTTTACTCATTTTTTTGAAAATACTATGAAATTATAAATTTTTTAAAATTTTATATCTTGTATGTAAATCTCCCTTTATACATTTTTACACACTTCTTTAATGTAAATACCAACCATCTCTACAGCCCATTTCACATCCACAGAGACAAAGTTTAAGCAATTCCCTCTCCTTCAAAAGCTCCTCAATCCTTCCTCTTCCCTTTAATTGCAAACCTGTGTTGCCAACACCGAGCCATCGTAGACCCTGGAAGTAGGGAATCGAAAGAAGATTGAATGAATCGATTGACACTGCATAACAATTATAAAGATCGAGCGTTCTGACAAATCTTCTTTTTCCATGGATATCTTCCATCAAACCAAGGGCCCTCACAGATGCATCAGTTATAGAGAAGCAATTTCGGATGCAAAGATTTGTGATTTCTTTACATACTTCTGCTATCCTGATAATGGTTGAATCTGATAATCCAGGCAAGAAACCCAAATCAAGGGTAGACAATGATTCCGTGATAGTATTGTCCTTCTTAAGGAGCTTAGTGAACCCCCGATCTGTTATTCTTTTGCAGCCGCGAAGACGTAGAATGATGATTCGAGAGGCACCCCTGCCCAGGGATGATAAGCCTCTGTCAGTGATGTCGGCGCCACTAAGATCTAGTGAAGTTATCTTACAGAGCTCGGCAATTGAATTCAATCCCTGATCCGCTATGCTTCTGCAACCCCCGAAATCGAGCATCTCTAAGTGCTTGCAAGTTGATAACGACTCTGCAGTTTCACTGGTTAGAAGGTTGCAAGCTATCAACACCACTTTGGCAAGGGAATTTGCCACACTGGCAAGATCATGAAATGCTAAATCTGACAAGAAATTCCCACTGATGACTTCAAATTTTTTCAGCTTCCTGCAGGCTTGAAGAATGGATATATAGCCAGCATCTGTCACTTTAGAGAATCCTCCAAGCCTCACTGATTCGAGTCCATTGGATCCCTCAGCTAGCATCAGGATACCGACATCGGTTACCCTCTTGAAAGCATGTGGTCGACTACGTGAAAGAGAGAGATGTGTTAAATTTTTACATGAGCTTATCACTTGAAGCCCAATATTTGAGAAGTCATAATATTGTGATGGTTCCACAGGTGGATCATCTTCCAGACACAAGCAAGTCAAAAGATTCAGATTATTGATGATCATGGTCACCAGTTTATCGTTGATATTATCCAGAGCAAGTGTAACTGAGTGCAGCATAAGGATAATAGGCTGTAAAAGGGAATTACCAACGTCTATTGGTGAAGAGGAGTTCAGATCTGCACTAAGCCGAAAACTCGTGATGAGATCCATGGCTTGCCCCGTAGTGACAGGTTGCAATAGTAAAGATTGTATTGTGCTTGGAGGGTGAAACTTGATACTAGCAAGATCACTTCGCGGACAATTTTTGAGATAAAACTTTACACTCAGTGACTGCACACAAGAAGGTAAATTAAGCCCATAAGCACACACACAAATAAATGTATCTATGAAGACTTGCACAGAGTTTTACCTCCAAAAGAAGGCATGCCTTGAACATCTTATCTAACTTCATGTTACAACTTTGAGCAAAGTAAGGTTCATGTCCATGTGCCAATTCCAAACTTAGCAGTCTGAAATGAAACGTGTAATTGGCTAAACAAAATCACCATTTTTCCAATTTGCAAAATCATCTTAAACTGCATGCCAATAAGAGAGGCAACTTCCTATTGAATATATCAGTTGGATTTCTAGATTTCTTTAGTCAAAGCTCTTATCGTATGGACAGCTATTACGTATGAACAGTGAAAGCCATTGTCGAAATCCCTGAATTCTCATCAAACATGAAGACCTGCTTGAATGGAGCCAGTGCACTCAAATAAAAACACCAGCTTGCTGTTGTCGAAGAAGCACAAATTGGGAAACTTTGTCGAAGGAAAACTTCATTGATGAAGAAAACAACCTTGCCTAAAAACCTTGGGAGTTTCAACTTTATACTTTGACTACAGAATTAGAAGAATAAATAAAAAAACTTTTCTAAGGTCATGTAATAACTGGAGATAGATACCACGGGATTTTACATGGGGAACCTATTTGCCCACAATTCCACAAGCCCTGAAAACTAGCTAAAATAGGATTTGGATTGGATGTCTATCTTACTGACTGACCAAAGAGTTACATGGATCTTTACCTAAGACTTTACTTGGGTGGAAACAAAGAACCTTTTTTTTTTGCCTTTCTTCTTCTTCTTCTTTGATAACAACCAAGATTTCAAAAGACTATATCATCCCCATTCAAATCTCCATTGCTAAACTTCTCTCAACAAAGAATCCCTTATGCTCACTGACATCACTCCAATAGTGCCTCCCTCAACAGTAGCATCAACCACAAATACTGTTGCAATTGGATTCGCGCCTCTTCATCTGGACCGTCCACGTGGTTACTCACGTGGTCT
>JAEMOT010000744.1:778-29219 GCA_019297695.1 Apostasia ramifera
ACCCTTAAAGAGCCTATTCTCTTAAAATTAATCGATATACTGAGCAAAAACATCACTATTCAATTCAAATTCATTTATATGTCATAAATCAGTCACTAAAAGAGCCTATTCTCTTAAAATTGATCGATATACTAAGAAAAAGATGTATAATTGTAGGTATTCAGTTAAAATAACTTATTATGTAATGAATCATACACTAAATGCTTGTACTCCCCTTGAATTCAATGTAATGCAATGAATAGCTGCAAAAATATCACTATTCAACTCAAATTCATTGATATATCATAAATTAGACCCTAAAAAGCCTATTCTCTTAAAATTGATCAATATACTGATAAATAGATGTGTAATTATAGGTATTGCATTAAAATGCAATCAAATGTCCCTAATAGATCCCCACATATCATTTTTCGACTGAAATACACGAATATAGCAAACATTAGGTGTGTAATCAGAGTATTATGTTAACAATCCTTTATATAGACAAGATTAAAGTCAAATTGCATATATTCTCTTCAAATATAATAAAACTAATTGAATACTCACACAATTATTTGTATTCAGTTAAAATCACTTATTATGCAATGAATCGTACACTAAATGCTTGTACTCCACTTGAATTCAACGTAATGCATTGAATAGCTACAAAAACATCACTACTCAACTCAAATTCATTGATATGTCATAAATCAGTCACTAAAAGAGCCTATTCTCTTGAAATTGTTCGATATACTAACCAAAAGATGTATAATTGTAGGTATTTAGTTAAAATAACTTATTATGCAATGAAACGTACACTAAATGCTTGTACTCCACAAGAATTCAACGTAATGCAATGAATAGCTGCAAAAATATCACTATTTAACTCAAATTCATTGATATGTCATAAATCAGACCCTTAAAGAGCCTATTCTCTTAAAATTAATCGATATACTGATGAATAAATGTATAATTATAGGTATTATATTAAAACGCAATCAAATAATCCTAATAGAATGCCAAATATCAATTTTCTATTAAAACACTTCAATATAGCAAATATTAGGTTTGTAATCAGAGTCTTCTATTAAAAAACCTTTATATAGACAAGATTAAAGTCAAATTGCGTATATTTTCTTCAAATACAATACAATAACTTATTATGCAATGAATTGCACTCTAAATACTTGTACTCCACTTGAATTACACGTAATGCATTGAATAGCGGCAAAAGTGTCACTATTCTGCTGAAATTCATTGATATGTCATAAATCAGACTCTAAAAGTGCCTATTCTCTTAAAAACTAATTGAATACTCACACAATTACTTGTATTCAGTTAAAATAACTTATTATGCAGTGAATCGTATACTAAATGCTTGTACTCCACTTGAATTCAACGTAATGCAATGAATAGCTGCAAAAACATTACTATTCAACTCAAATTCATTGATATATCATAAATTAGACCCTAAAAAAGCCTATTTTCTTAAAATTGATCGATATACTAACAAAAAGATAGATAATTGTAGATATTATAATAAAATGCAATCAAATGTCCCTAATAGATCGTCAAATATAATTTTCAATTGAATACATCAATATAGCAAACATTAGGTGTGTAGTCAAAGTATTATGTTAAAAAACCTTCATATAGACAAGATTAAAGTCAAATTACGTATATTCTCTTCAAATACAATAACAACTAATTAAATACTCACACAATTGCTTGTATTCAGTTAAAATAACTTATTATGCAATGAATTGTACACTAAATGCTTGTACTCCACTTGAATTCAACGTAATATAATGAATAGTTGCAAAAACGTCACTATTAAACTCAGATTCATTGATATATCATAAATCAGACCCTAAAAAAGCATGTTCTCTTAAAATTAATCGATGTACTGATGAATAAATGTATAATTATGGGTATTACATTAAAAAGCAATCAAATAATCCTAATAGATCGCCAAATATCAATTTTCTATTAAAATAATTTATTATGCAACGAATCGTACACTAAATGCTTGTACTCCACTTGAATTCAACGTAATGCAATGAATAGCTGCAAAAACATATACTATTCAACTCAAATATATTGATATACCATAAATCAGACCCTAAAAGAGCCTGTTCTCTTAAATTTAATCGATATACATATGAATAAATGTGTAATTATAGGTATTACATTAAAAAGCAATCAAATAATCCTAATAGATCGCCAAATATCAATTTTCGATTGAAATACATCAATATAGCAAATATTAGGTGTGTAATCAGAGTCTTCTGTTAAAAAACCTTTATATAGGCTAGATTAAAGTCAAATTGCGAATAATTTCTTCAAATACAATAAAAACTAATAGAATACTCACATAATTGCTTGTATTCAGTTAAAATAAGTTATTATGCAAAGAATTATACAATAAATGCTTGTACTCCACTTGAATTCAACTTAATGCCATGAATAGCTGCAAAAACATCACTAATCAACTCAAATTCATTGATTTGTCATAAATCAGTCACTATAAGAGCATATTCTCTTAAATTTGATCGATATACTAACAAAAAGATGTACAATTGTAGGTATTATATTAAACCACAGTCAAATGTCCCTAATAGATCGTCACATACCATTTTTCGACTGAAATACATCAATATAGCAAATATTAGGTGTGTAATCAGAGTATTAAAATAAAAAACCTTCATATAGACAAGATTAAAGTCAAATTGCATATATTCTCTTCAAATAAAATAAAAACTAATTGAATACTCACACAATTGCTTGTATTCAGTTAAAATAACTTATTATGTAATGAATAGTACACTAAATGCTTGTACTCCACTTCAATTCAACGTATTGCCATGAATAGCAGCAAAAACATCACTATTCAATTCAAATTCATTGATATGTCATAAATCAGTCACTAAAAGAGCCTTTTCTCTTAAAATTGATCGATATACTAAGAAAAAGATGTATAATTGTAGGTATTCAGTTAAAATAACTTATTATGTAATGAATCATACACTAAATGCTTGTACTCCCCTTGAATTCAACGTAATGCAATGAATAGCTGCAAAAATATCACTATTCAACTCAAATTCATTGATATATCATAAATTAGACCCTAAAAAGCCTATTCTCTTAAAATTGATCAATATACTGATAAATAGATGTGTAATTATAGGTATTGCATTAAAATGCAATCAAATGTCCCTAATAGATCGCCACATATCATTTTTCGACTGAAATACACGAATATAGCAAACATTAGGTGTGTAATCCGAGTATTATGTTAACAATCCTTTATATAGACAAGATTAAAGTCAAATTGCATATATTCTCTTCAAATATAATAAAACTAATTGAATACTCACACAATTATTTGTATTCAGTTAAAATAACTTATTATGCAATGAATCGTACACTAAATGCTTGTACTCCACTTGAATTCAACGTAATGCATTGAATAGCTACAAAAACATCACTATTCAACTCAAATTCTCTAAATACGTGTATTTCACTTACATTATTCGATGTAGCAATGACATATCATATAAATGCATAGTTTAGTTCAAATATATTAAAATGTAAGTAATTAGTCCCTAAAAGTTGTTGATCAATTGAGCACAAATTTGTTGATATACTATCAAATAGTTATATAATTGCTATTTTTCTTTTAAAATAAATAGATATACATTAGAAAAACCTTTAAATTATACAACTACTTGATAGTGTATCGATAAATTTTAACTTAATACATTTTTAGAGATTAATTTTGATATATATATATATATATATATATATATNNATATATATATATATATATATCAATGTATTTCAAATTGAATATTAGTAAATGCATGACTAGTCATTGCTATATCGATGAATTTATGCTGAATAGAAATATTTAAAGACAAATTCTTTGCATGTAAAAATATTTAACTGAATGCTAATAATTACATGACTATTTTATAATTTTTCATTATATTTTAATAGAATACTAGCATTTAGAGATTTATTTGTTACATATCAAGTCATTTTAGTTTAGTTCTCATAATTATATAATTAATATTTATTATATCATTGCATTTTAAGTGAATAAACATATTCAATGCAAATCGAGATATTTTGACTTAATACAATAATTATAAATTCACTTGGTATTTAACTTAATAAGTGCTTCAAGATACTAATTTATCATATTTTAATATAATTTGAACTGACTTGTGGTAATTATACAATTAACTAGCCATTGCTATATCGAATAATTTTAGTAGAATACACATATTTAGAGACTGATCCCTTCTATATTAAATAATTGTATCTATATACTAGCAGTTATATGACTATTCAATGATTTTTCAATGTATTAAAAATAAATACTTATTATATGTAAACGTTGACTTATTAGATGTGAAGGCATGTTTACTTAATACTCATAATTACACAAGTTAATTTTATTATATCGATATATTTTAATTGAATATGCACAATTAATGTTGTCAATTATATAGCTACTTGATAGTATATCAGTATTTTTTCACTTAATATGTACTTTTAGAGACTAATTCATCATTTATCAGAGTATTTGAATTGAACAGTGGCAATAATATAAGTTGTCAAGAATTTAAGCCGAATACATATATTTAGAGACTGATTCATTATATATCATATTATTTTATTAAAATGTTAGTAGTTATATTACTATTCGGTGATTTTGTAATGTATTTAAATAAGATTATAGTATCAGACATCAATTTAATGCATACCAAGGCATTTTATTAGAGTACTCATAATCACACAACTTATATTTATTATATTACCTTATTTTAGGTAAATAAATAGATTTAGTAAATAATTTAATGCACATTGAGGCATTTAAACTTAATATTAACAATTATACCACTTCCTAATAGTTTATAGATATATTTCAACTTAGTAGCAGCTTTAAGAGACAATATTATCACATATCAATATATTTGAACTGAATAGAATTATATAAATATCATTACTGTATCAAAGATTTAAGCTAAATATATACATTTAAAAGCTTTTCCAATGCATATCTATTTATTTTAACAGCAAAGTAGCAATTACACATCTATTTGATAGTTTTTCGATGAATTTATCCCCAGTTGATACTTTTAGATACTAATTAGTTACATTTTAATATATTTGAATTGAACTGTGATATTTAGGTAATATGTCATTGCTACATTGAATAATGTAAGTAGAATACATGAATTTAAAGACTAAGACATTACATATGAAGTTATTTTATCTGAATACGAGCAAATATATGACTATTAGATAATTTGTTAATATATTTAAATAGAATACTAGAATTTAGATGTTAATTTATAACATATTTTGTTACATTTTAGTGTATTTTAATTGAATTGTGATATTTATACTACTACTCATTGTTATATCAAATAACACCAGTAGAATACATATATTTTGAGATAGATTCATGACATATTAAATCATTTTATTTAAATATAAACAATTAAAAAGTATTAACAATACATATGAAGTGAGACTTAGTTTACAATCACATTATATATATATATATATATGTGCACACTCGCCAAAGCCTTAAATCCTAAACATTTAATATAGTCATGTTAAAAGTGGTTTTAAAATGAATTTAAACTATTTCGTATTTCGTTATATTAATTATTATAGTAACAAATATATATTAATTCTCTCCAAAGCACAACAAATAAATATTTTATTTACATTTATAAATATATAATAATTATTTTTTAAAATGAATAATTTAAAATTTTGCATGTGGCCCAAGAACTGTGCCACCATGCCTAGAATAATGACCCATACATACACTGATCAGTTGAATCACATTAAAGAAGCCATTGAATGACATTAATTAATTTTTTCTTAAATCATCTATAGTTCCCTATGTAGGGCTGCTTATTGGACCGATTCGACCCGGAACCGGACCGAAACTGGTCCAGTAAGAACCGGTTCGGTCCAGAACCGGTTGAACTGGACCGATTCTAACCGGTTCTGGGCCGCAGAACCGGTCCGGACTGGTTCTGTGTAAGCAGAACCGATTATCCGGTTCGGAACCGGACCGGTTCCATTGAACCGGAACCGGTCCGGTTCATTGTTTAAAAAAAAAAAAAATATAGGGGGCAGCGCCTGCGCGTGCGCTGCCCCCGCCCCCATGTAATCTGCAGCTGACAACAATTATTGCTGCCAGCTGCAGATACTATTAAAAAAAAAAAAATTAAATTGAACGGTCATTTGACCGTTGCAATTTGCAAACGGTCAAATGACCGCTTTAAATTTAATTATGACCGTTTTAAGATCATTTTAGACTTTTTAATATGTATTGAACTTCTATAAATAGTAAAATTTTTGTAACGATAATTTCTACAATTTTCATCAATTATTTCTGTTATTCTGCTCTGTGAAAAAAATCTGCAAATATGTTTTAATGGCTTCCCAAAGTCGATTCTCTGGCGGTTCTTCCTCAAGTCGCCGAGGGAATGTAGATCCGAAGTACGTTACAGAACTCGATCGTCTTCCTGCTCTCGGTGAGCACTTTGCCGAAACTTCTGATCCTGATCTCGATCTATCTGCGGAACATGCTCCTGAGGCAAGTGGAGATGTTGGCGCCGGCACTGGCCCGTCAACTCAATCATCAAGTATCTCAAACAAGTCTCGGACGAAACGCAGTAAGGTATGGGAGTTTTTTGATTTACAAATTAAACCGAATAGCAATGCAGAGAGACCTGAATATATCGCTATGTAAGAAAAAATGAATGAACCCGTATGAGCCTCATCTAATACATCTAGAGATAATATCCGTTTCTGCATTCCCCACTGTCCATCTATCCAATGACAAGAAACAACTAAATAACTCGCGCCAGTAATACTAGTCCAGATATCGTATGTTAAACTAACCCTACAACTAATATTACTGAGGTGTTCGATAAGAGATTTTTTATATTCATCGTGAATTGATATACAATATTTTTTAAGTGTATGCCTAGAAATACGGGTATATTGAGGCTGTAAATATTGAACAATATATTCTAAAAATCTCTCTTTTTCACATATAGTAAACGGCTGTTCGGTTCGTACTACAAACCGAACTAAACCTCGGCGTGCTGTATCATTCCTAAATGCCCACGGCCTAGATCCACTCTGTGGATTGAGTTGTGTTTGGGTTGGCTCTATAATAGTAGGTTGACAAGTTTTTTCATTAAACTTATGAAATTTAACTAGGTGCTTCTTAAATGTACCAGTCTCACCACCAGTACCGCCCTGTTTGTAAGAATATTGATTCTTATAAATTTTACAAATAGCGATATATTCAGGTCTCTCTGCATTGCTATTCGGTTTAATTTGTAAATCAAAAAACTCCCATACCTTACTGCGTTTCGTCCGAGACTTGTTAGAGATACTTGATGATTGAGTTGACGGGCCAGTGCCGGTGTCAACATCTCCACTTGCCTCAGGATCATGTTCCGTAGATAGATCAAGATCAGGTTCAGAAGTTTCGTCAAAGTTCTCACCGAGTGCAGGAAGACGATCGAGTTCTGTAATGTACTTCGGATCTGTATTCCCTCGGCGACTTGAGGAAGAACCGCTAGAGAATCGACGTTGGGAAGCCATTAAAACATATTTGCAAATTTTTTTCACAGAGCAGAAGAACAGAAATAATTGATGAAAATTGTAGGATTTATTGTTAGAAAAATTATACTGTTTATAGAAGTTCAATACTTGTTATAAAGTCCAAAATAACCTTAAAACAGTCATTTGACCGTTGCAATTTGCAAACGGTCAAATGACCATTCAGTTTTTTTTAAAAAAAAAAAAAAAAAAAATTTTAATTTATCTGCTGCAGCTGGCAGCGTCAATGCTGCCAGCTGCAGCGCTGGGGCGCAGCGCCCGTGGCCCGCGTNGTCCAATAAGCAGCCCTATGGACTAGTATTACTATTTTGTTATGTCCTCATTGCAGCTTACTCTTATATTTATACTTAGTGGAGTCCTTTCATCAATGGATTAAGGAAATTTTTCCTCATAACAACTGGGAAGGACCAAGTACGAAGAGGAAGATTAAGAGAGTAGTAGAGAGACATTATGGGGCAATATTCTTTATTTATTTCATCATATTTTAGAAAGGATAGAGTTTAAGTTTATACAACTAATTGAATCAAAGTATTTACCACATAACAAAAGAAAAAAATAAAAAAGTTGCATCTGTCATTCTCCTTTTCGGTGAGGAACCTGACACTTGTTAAGTGCTTAATCTCATCACACTTTGCAGGGTGGTAACAACATACATGCGAAAGGGGTTAATGAGATAGCTCAAGTTTTGAAGGACAATTCGGTCATAACTACTGTGAGCCTTTTAGCATTTGCATGTCTTTCATTTCAATTTTGAGGATATTATAGAATTACAAATACAACATAAACAAATATTAGATTTCACCAAAACAATACTTAACTTTGGTTAAATATTCTTAGAAAAATGTGTTTTGTTTTAGTTTATTAAGTCAATTATCAATTTTATCTTCAAATACTAATGCACATGTTATTTTGTAGATGATTGTTTTAAACAATACAATAGCATAGAAATGACAAAAATTAAACATGGAAAGATGAAGTAAATTAGTCTTAAATGGAATATTAGAATCTTTGAATTTTTCTTATGTTATTTGTATATGTAAATAGCATGGTATGGATGCTTAACATGCAATAAGATTTTTTGTTGGTGTCATGCATGCAATTAATCGTTGACTTTTTAACCTAAGAGTAGGCTTCGGCTCTAAGTTGCCTCACAGGGACCCAGAATGGCCTAGAGATTTTTGATTTAATTCTCTATCATGTATGGATTAAACTGCTTACACATCTTCTCTGGACCTTATAATAGCCAGAACTTTGTGACACAAGACCTACTTTTTTCTTTGAAATTCGTGGTGTTCAATGAACAGGCTATTTCTGTTCTTTCTTCAGTTGGAATTAGGCTACAACCCAATTGGGCCTGATGGTGCAAAGGCTTTATGTGAAGTGATCAAGTTCCATGGAAAGCTTGAAACACTAAAGCTTGGTTGGTGCCAGGTATTGTCTACCTTGAAGGTTTTTGTGTCTCCTACTGTTTAGATAATTGACGTTATTGCTTTGTCTGTAGATTGGTGCTAAAGGTGCCGAGCACATTGCGGATGCATTGAAGTATAACACCACCTTGTCAACTCTTGACTTGAGGGCAAATGGTCTTGGGGATGATGTAAGGGTTGCTAAATATGCAAAACCATAACTTTTTTGTGTTGATTTCCTTTGACAGGCATCGTAGGATAACAATGAATGAAGATAAGTTGATTGAAAATATAGACTTGGTAGTTGGTCCATTGTATTTGTATTTGTGCTCACTCCATCATGTGCAAGTTCATTGACTTGGGGGATGCCTGAGGTCCTTCTTAAGTCCTCTGACTCTTATATCATGTCAGTTCTCTATTAACTAAGTTAAAAGCCTAAGCTCTTAACTCAGTTTCTGCAAATATAACATCGACAACAACAATAATTCCTTGATGCTAACTATTTGGGATTGACCATATGGATTTCATTATGTAAAAAAACACTTTTCATAAGCACAAGTAATTCATGTTCAAATTTTATGGCCCTATTCCAAGTCATTTGTGGTCCACCCCTATTCTTTTTTAACATTGTGACTCGAATCTTTGATTGTTGACATTGGACATGGCCAAACGACTTCAAATATTCTTTTGTTACCTTATCCTCACTTGGTGTCATGCCCTCTCTCTCTCTCTCTCTCTCTCTCTCTCTCTCTCTCTCTATCTGTTTTGGTTATGATGTAATTTTACTTCCGCCTTGCAGGGAGCTGTCTGCTTGGCACGCAGCTTGAAAGTTGTTAATGAAGCTTTGACATCCCTTGATCTGGGTTTCAATGAGATACGGGTATGTAGAACAGCCAACATTTCTCTATCACTATTTGCAAAAATACAAAAATTAAGGTTGTGGCATGATCATTGTGGGGGTGGTAATTGAATCAAGTTAGGGCGAGTTGAATACAATCAGGACTCAAATATTTCTACCCTTATGCCCGCATCCACAAACTTGACTCAATTTGGAAGAATAGGTTTTAACAAACCATCAAATTAGCCAAGTTTGCCAAGTTGCAGTATGCATATGGATTAGGAAGAATAGGTGTAGCCGACCCCACCTAGTGGGATTAAGGCTTGGTGGTTGTTGTGGTTGTTGTTGTGATATTAAGCAAATTCGATTCCAATTCGAACGAGTTATTCCTGGCTTGAATTTTGACTCTGAACTAGTCAAGTTCAGAAAGTGGCTTAAAACTCGAGTCAAATTAAGTTTGGCAGATTTTGAGTTGAACCCAAAGTCAGGAGAATTTTAAACTTATTGCCTTTTTACTTGGCTTAATCATTACTATGCTCTAAAACCTAAATCTAAAATAGGATACTGGAGCATTTGCATTAGCCCAAGCACTGAAGGCAAATGAGGATCTTGCTGTCACATCCTTGAATCTTGCAAGTAATTTCTTGACAAAATATGGACAGGTGTGCTTTATTTCTTTTCTGAGATGTACTTTATCATTTGCATAATTTTCTTTTCTTGCTTACTATTTATTTATATTTGACTTGAAAAAAATTGTAGGTGGCTTTATCTGAAGCTAAAGATCATGTATATGAGATGAGTGACAAGGAGATCAGCATATACTTTTAGTTGTTTACCTCATCCGTTCACTGTGAATTCTCTCTCCCATTTTTTCATGATTGGGAGATGGAAGAGCGAAAACTTTGAGCTAAGAAATTTTGGATTTGTTGAACTGTTATTTTCTTTTTTCATATAAGAAAAGCTCTCTTTTGATGTTGTTTTCTTTTTTAAATTATTGTATGTAGGTATTTTTCTTTAATATTCGATTTTATCTAACCTATTGTATGTATATGGTCTGCTTAATCTATTTTGATCAAATAGGTGTGTTTGTTTGTAAATATTATTTTTAATTAATAAAATTTATGTTAATTTTGAATGAGTATGTGAAATAAAATTAATTATAGATGAGTATGCGTGAATGATTTGATTATTTATTATTTTAATATATATGTATATATATAATATAATAAATTATAATATTAAAACATATCTTTCATATGTTATTTTAAAGTTAATTTTGTTAATATAATTTAAACTTAATATCTTCCCTGTTTTTGATTTTCAAGACTTTTTATTAAGATGGTTTCTGTAAATCCCTCAGCTGCTGTGTAGCCGATTAATATAGATAATAATTTGTTTTTTTTAAAATATAAAAATGATAATGTCATTATTCTTTTGAATAATTAATTATTACAAATAGTCTCGTTATAGTATTGTTAAGTATACAGTTGCATATAATTAATACTTATATAATAAAAATAAATATTATTGTTTTAATTCTTAGTAATACATATAATTATAATAATTATAATTATTATATATAACTGTTATTTTTTAAAACATGTATAACTGCTAATTATTATATTTAAAATTATATATATAACGAAATAAATTGCGAAGTAATATAAAATACAACCGGCTGTTTATCAATAATATACACAATTAAAATAGGTATATCTATTTTGATAAAAATATAAAGTAATTATACACCATAATAATTTTTTTTAAATAATTTTACTTTTGATAATCAATTTTAACAATAATTTATCAAATAAAAGAATTCAACAGTACCTTTTCATACAACAATATAACAATATTTTCTTATACAACACAAAAGTGCTAAACAAATTTTGCCCAAACGTATAATAGAACTTCCCATGAGAACAATTTATGTAGAAAGATTACCAATTACCCAAATACTCTTCCCTCTTCAAACACCAATGCTTAGCTATTGCTTGCTTCATATTATTCTGAAACTAATTTCCTTCAAACCCCTTGCACATACATCTTATACATCTTATCAAAAAGAATCTTTAGCCCCTACTTATGATTCAACCTTTAAAATGTTGGAAGTGCACGAAGGACAAAGCATACTATTACAAGGGGATCCAAAAGACTCGAGATCGGAGAAGCGTGAGCAGGCCAATGGCTAAAAACTACATCAAGCAAAAGGAACTAATAACAAAGAGCTATCGAATATGAATTTGTAAAGCATGCAACGCATTTTTTGGAGACCAAAATGAGCGAGAATTGCTTGTGACAGATATTCAAACACGATGAGAACCAGCCAGACAAATTTGGCAACCCCTGCAAAATTTAATTTATCATTCTGCATATTTGCATTCTCAAGAGAGAATATTTTTATTCAATTGTTACATCAGGAACAAAAGCTGAAGGTCATACTTGAGGCAAACTACAAGCAGCGTTGATAGACCAATTGGATGCTGCTCTAGTTCAAAGATCTTGCGCTCACAACTATCCCCTTCCTCCACGGCGACCTCTCTGCACAAAAAATGCAAATGAATAAAAGAAATTAAGTTTCTAGAAAAAAGGATAGTAGCATGGAACTAAATCCGACAAAAATCATCAAACAAAAGTTCAGCTGCACTGCTTGACGCAAATCATGTTGAGGTTGCAAAATATTGAATTAGGTTAGAAATGAGTTGACCCGAGTAGCAGATTTGTAACTTTAAATTGCTGTGCAATGAATGGGATCAGCTTCGGGATATACTCAAAGATTGTGAAAGCTTCATGGAAGGGAGCTCTATCTCTGCCAATTCCTTCCCCTGTGGAAGCTGGTTGCGAGCTCCTCCATCAAAAAGAGAGGCTGGAGGTTGTCAGGTGATAATGTCAGAACTATGAGCAGTTTTAGCAGATGGAGCTCGAAGACTTTTCGGCAAGAGGGTAGAGGACACAAACAAACAACAAAACAGCGGTGAGTGTGGAAGGCTCTACCAGTTCGATGAACTCTAAATAGGGGCACGAGTTCATTTAGCTAAAAATTTGTATCTGCTAAAGCTGGAATTCAGGGAGTAGGAATTTGACTGCTTTGAAATCCGAGGAGAGGCAAAGAGAGGCCAGATCATAAAATCGCTGTTGAATCTAGGTTCCCAGGAGCAGTTAATTCATTCTACCATCAAAACCCCTTCTCCAAAGTCAAAGAACCAACAAATGAAAGATCAAATTTAATTTTCTCCACCGAAAACCAGTAAATCTGGAAATAGCCCATTCAAGAGTCCTGTAAGGAACCCAGCTCAGCTCCTCGATTTAGCATCTAACTACATTCCTATTAGTCCACACAAATTATCAAAGAATTTGGCTTCTCCGGCAGGTATGATGAAGTGGAAGAAGAGTGCTAAAGGAAAATTTCAAATGCTAATTAGGGAACCACCAGGAGCTGTAGTTGCAGAAAGCGCCCAAGGGATCTTTGACTCTATGGAGATTGAAGGAGAAGACATGGCACAAGTGTTGATGAAGAAAGGTAAAACGGTCGATCCTGATACTTGCAATGTTGTTCAAGTGGCCACTGGTTCAAACTGCGACTAACAGGAGCAATGAGTATTTTAGCTCTGAACTGCTGGGGCTTGAGAGGACCCCGAGCAGTTCGAGGCCTCAAAGGCCAACTAAGAGCCCACAAACCTCAATTGGTCTTCCTCTCGGAAACAAAACTTTTTAGCACTGAATTAGAATATGTAAAACGTGTGTGCAGGTTTGACTTGGCTTTCACTGTTAGTAGTTGTAGCAAAAGTGATGGTTTGGACTTTCATGTCTCTTCGCACAGTTTCTCAAAATTTCATATCAATGCTATTATTTAGCGAAGTTTAAATTCTTCCTCTTGGAGATTTACTGGCTTATATGGCGAATCGGTAGAATCTAGAAGTATCTTTCATGGAATATGTTCAAAAATTTATCGAAAAGGCAGCAATTGTGAGATTCTCTTTTAGGCCGAAAAGCAAGATGGTAATCCCAGGGACTAGAAGATTAAGGAAGCCATAGAGTCCAATAACGTCAATTATCTTGGGTATTCTAGTGGGCCTTTTACTTGGTGGAATGTTTGGCTGGGGAATGAAGCTATCTTTGAAAGGCTTGATCATGCAATTAGCTCTCTGAGCTAGTGATACCTTTTTCTCAACTCACAAGTGTTCCATGTAAATTCTTACTCTAAACATTGTGGTGTGCCGATGCTTCCAAAGGGGGTTTCTGCTCAGATTCATAAAAAAGGGGATTTTGGTTTTAAACTCTATGGCTTAGAGATGATCACTGCAAGGTGGTGGTGGAGGAAGAAAGTTGGAGGCATTTTGCTGTACAACAAGGGGGCCACAATCTAGGCCAAGCTTTGGTTATGAAGCTCTCAACTGTAGGTAGCTCACTGACCAGGTGGAACAAAAATTACTTTGGCCATGTTCAGGAAAACATTTGAGCAATTCAGAAGAACCTAGATTTTATTGTAAATCAGCAGATATCCCAGGATAATATTAAGCAGAGAAGGCTACAATTCCAGCTAAATGAATTGTTAGAATGGGAAGAAATTATGTGAAAATGTGCTCGTGTTTGAGCGGCTTCGCAATGGAGACTGAAGGATGCTGATGGAGGAAGAGAAATCAAATTCGTTTCCTGAAGGATGCTGATGGATTCATTCTTAGTGACCTAGAAGGTATTCAACATACTATTATTAAGTATTTGATAATATCTTTAAATCCTCAGGTTCCCAAGATGTGGAAATTATCTACAAGTAGGTTCTCAAAGGCCTCTCTGAAGAAGAAGCCAAGTTGATTGGTAATCTGTTCACCAAAGAGGAGGTTGAGAAGGCTCTTTTCCAACTCAATCCAACTAAAGTCCTGAGGCCAAATGGGTTCCATGTGATTTTCTACCAATGATTTTGGAACTTAGTTGGAGAGGTCATCAACTTATGCTTGAACAAGGAAGGAAAACATTTGTGTTGAAGGGGAATCATTCGGGGCTACTAAGATTATTCTCTCTAGATATAGATTGCTCTATCATTGGTTCCTGCCTTCATCTTATAAGGAAACGCCTCAAATCTTTCATTAGATATGCCTTCTCTCATGTTCATAGAGACGGGAACAAGGTGGCACACAAGCTAGCTTGGTTTGCTCTAAATCAAGAAATTCAAAGAATTTGGCTTAACGCGTACCCAAATTTTATTTATAATTATGTAATAATGAATATTAGATGTCATATACTTAGGTAGTTGTATGCTATCAAAAAAAAGGCAACAAATATAAAGGAGTACCCTGAAGACAACTCTCCCACGACCCCTTTGAGGTGATTGTTGTTGCTGTTGCTGTTGCTGAGCAGCAATTCCAGCTTGTCTAAGTTGGGCATTCTGCCTTGCCCTCTCAGCAATGGAGATAGTTCTCGAACTTCTAGACACCTGTGATTCACTAGCCTCTTCTGATGAAGCAATTAAGGTTTGCTGCACAGAAGCCACACTATGCAGATGAGAGGTCGGAGATTCTTCCCGTGCCCCTCTTGATAGTTCAAGGCTCCTTTCAGGATCGAGAGCTCCTTGATCATTTATACTACAAGTAGTCTTTTCAGTATCTTCAGAAGCAATAGGAAGAGCATCTTGCTCGTTGCTAAGGGATGCAATCTCAATAGCATCATCAGCTTCATCAATAGTTACGGAATCAAGTTGCCCCTCTCCTGACACGGCATCATCTGGTTGTTGCTCTGGCTCTTCAGTCATCAATTCACCTTCCTCCCTGGCTTCACCATAAGCTGTGGAATCCTGAACTTTTATTTCTTCACCCTTTGGACCTTCACCTAGAGGCTCATCAACAATCACATCACCACCATATTGCACCTCATTTAGATTTACAGCATCAATAGGTACCTTCTCATGCTCTTCTGTTTCTTCATTAACAGGGATATCTTCCTCTTCCTTTACCAAGTTAATGACCTCCTCATTAGGGATTAAGGACACATTTTCAGGTTCTAATTCTTCTTCTGGCTGTAGTATTTGCATTTGAGAAATATCAGGCTGAGGAACGTCTTGGTGCGGCATCCTATCAAAAGTTTCAGAAGATGGTTGGACGTCGCATGTGTCAGAAATCTCTTCGAATTCAGATTCTCTCAACCTCTTTGCGAGAGGTGGAGCATCAATACTGACTTCAGCATGAGACACAGATCCTTCCAGCGTCTCCAATTCAGAACTTGTGAGGCGTTTGCGAGATGTTGGAACAGCTGTAGCAATGCTAGCTGAAAGCTCATGTTCATGAGAAGAACTTGCTTTGCCCTCAGACATGGACGTTTCAGCTGCAGAAATTTCACTATCAAATGTAAGCTCTACTGGCTTTTCGAGACTGGGACGCACAATCCTTCTGCCAGGTTTGCGAAGCTCAAGAGTAGGTTTGCCTGCAGCTGATATTTTCTCTCTTTCATCAGTAGATTTGGAATGATCTTTAGGCACTTTTGTTTGCTGTGTTGGAACCAATTGACCTGCCAAGACATGAAAATTTATTAGCTTATAGCCCCTGCATCATTAATTAAGGATAAAAACAGCATATCAGTATGAACCTGCAGAATTAGCAGAATTATCAGCAACT
Organism: Apostasia ramifera; assembly: GCA_019297695.1. Taxonomy (NCBI): domain Eukaryota; kingdom Viridiplantae; phylum Streptophyta; class Magnoliopsida; order Asparagales; family Orchidaceae; genus Apostasia; species Apostasia ramifera. The sequence goes on from JAEMOT010000744.1 coordinate 17,275, forward strand.
GATGCGTTCACAGGATGGGGTTGGGTAACCTCAGTTTCATTAATGAACAAATTTGTTGCTGCTTCGAAAGAACTAAGAGAGTGAAAGTACACTGAAGTCTGTTCATCCAAAGAACTCTCTGAAGGTAGCTGAGAAGCTAGAACTCCAGTTTTCTGCTACCAGTTTGAAAAAGGATGCGTTCATTAGACAAGCTTAAAATACTAGGAAACTGCAACAACATAGTTCACCCGATATCCAACAGTATATGGCTACAAAATCAGACTGCTTATTTGAGTGCTACGAATAAACCATAGCAACTGCTTGTAGTGGTCTGCATGATCAATGGTGTAAAGTGTATTTGAATATAAAGTTTTTTTAAACAAAATGAATGGGTCCATTACCTCAATTAAACCAAAGAAGAGGGTGGTTATTCCTTTCACATTCACTTTTTTTGTTGACTTAGTATTTAGAATTTGTTTCACTTAACTAACTGCATGCATAGATCGCTTGGTTGTGCATAAGAAAACAAGTTAAGACACAACTGACGTTCATCAAAGCTGCGACATTTATATGTGCTTTCTGCAATGATGTTATGAGAAATTCTGGATAAGAACAGATGAAAAAAATTTACAGCAAAACCCCAAATACATAAGCAGTTGGTATGATCCCCAAAAGTAACTAAAATGATTGGTACTTTGGTTGCCTCTAAATGATTGAAAACACACGTAAAATCTAAAACTTAATTAATATATAGGTAGATTCACTTATTTTCTACTTATATAGGTAGATTCACTTATTTTCTATATAGTTACTTTTGGTACGATCTCCAAAAGAAACTAAAATGATTGGTACTTTGGTTGCCTCTAAATGATTGAAAACACATGTAAAATCTAGAACTTCATTAACGCCAAATAGTATACAAACAACCTAACTATCAACATACCGTGGCACACATATGACAGAAACATGCGCATACATGACAAACATATCATGCTTCAACACCCACAAAAACAAGATGCTCACCTAATCTAATACAACTATGCAATGCATACATATGCATGTTTAAAGAGTCTATACAATGAAGGCTATATAGGAATACAAGCATACAATACATACTTGTGTTGACTGGCTCAAATAGAGACAAGCTTCTATATATAATGGATCCTATAGCAGGTTATCATGTTCATAAAAGGTCAACAAAATACAAAAAATGGTGCTTATAAAAAAAAAAGAGATCAACTAGGTTACATGGACCTAAATGTTGGCAACAACAAAACTTTCTACATAGATAAAAAAATATTGAGATGGGTGTTTGAGAAGCCAAGAAAGGAGAAAAGTAAAAAAAGGATTAGACTGGCGAGAGCATAGGAATAATACTATCTAGTAAAATATTTTATATGACAGATTTAAGTGATTCACGCAGAGTCAAGCATACACAGTAGAAAGTGGAAGAGGAACCTTCAAGAGCGATATTATTGTGGGGAGATGAGAAGGTGTATCTCAAAGGTTAAATTAGAGATATGCCAAAGAAGTAATTTACAATAAGCACCACTTGTTGCATGAAACTAGGGAAAAATGATTGATAAATACCTAGGATAAGACTGACGATTTGTACATACAAGTATGCCTGCAAGTAGCATACACAAATGTACAAAATTTATATGCACGCAGTCATGTGGGAATATTTTTGAGGCATATTACAACTTATATTGTACTATAAACTGGTATTTATTACTTCAAATAAGTTGACAGAATTATAATAATAGATCATGAGAATAACAAAATTGAAATACAACATTACATGATAAGAGGAGAAACTAAATGCACATTTGAGGTTTGATATATATTTCGCAATATATTTGAAGTTTTTACAACATATGAATTAAAAAGTATCAATGTCTTGCAAACGGCCTAATAATTGAGCTACAATACCCTTTTGGATAGCTAAGTCAATACGACAAAAGATAAAAGGAGATGTCACTAGACCTCCCATTAGTTGACTTTCACTCCATAAGCGTTGCACCCATTTTAGAAACGAAACAGCATCAGGAGCCAAATAATCAAATGTGTCAAAAGCAAATAATGGCTAAAAGTTAACCCCATTAGCTTGACAAGCAGTAAAATGTTTATCAATTTTGCGGGCAACGACACGGTGAGCCACCTCCTCCAGAGAAAGACTATCTGGACTAACTATACTAGCAGATGTCAAATGGCAAGACACCCGTGACGTCCAAACAAAGATCACTGCCCACAGACCATCCATAAATCAAAATATTTGCACGATGAACAGTGTGTTTCAGGCACCAAAAATGCCAGTGGAATCTCACGATGACACCGCACCCCACAGTGGAGAAGAACATCAACCAAAGCATTACGTACTACATCATATCGAAAGGCATAACCTAGACGATGCACAATGCGCATCATAATCACCCCAAACATATAAAATATCAGTATGACATAAAAGACATTGTCAATCTCCAACACACATGGATATTAACAAGTAATAATAGAGTATGGCGCGATACTCAGCTAGTAAAAACAATTGATTAAAACCTGACATTGAAATGGCTAATAAGAAATATTGTGCGTGATCAGCAGTAAGACATTGGAGTATCAAACTAGAACGTGGAGGAAGTGTCGGATCTGCCTGTGATCGGGTTGCAACATGATCATAGAAGTGAATAACTAGAGAAAATTGAGGCTAAGGAGGGCTTATATGTGGAAAATAAAAAGAGGCTAAGATCAAAAGCAAACCCACAATTGAGTACAAACAAAGGCGTAAACATTTATTTCAAAATTATTCACAATAATAACTCAATCAAACCTCAGCCCATGCAAGATTTAAAACAACAGCAAATCTATGCAGTTAGAAATATATGAAAGTATACAGAAAAATAAGGCATAAGCAAAGTGGATGTCAGCGCCCATTAACAGTTAAACCCCCAATATTCTAGGCAAGCTTGAGACAGAGTAGCTATCACTAACAATCACAGCTTAGAGACTTATTAAGTGGATCATCTAACAGCATAGAAATGAATTTGAAAAACCATATCCAACCATTACTTCTATTAATCGGCATTTTTGCTTAAGATAATGCAATGACAATACAACCAAAAAATAAAAAAACAGTTTATTTTTAAGTCATATTTTTTGGTTTTTTTTGTTGAAATAAGTCATGTTTTTTGAAAATTGAATAACAATGTTTTAATATCAAAGGATGAGCAACAATTATAGCAATCTAAAAACAAAAACCTAAGTCGGAGGTTTCTCCCCAGATCCTCTTCAAGGATTGCGTCAAAGTATGAGCAGAAATTAAGCAAAGACCACTTGAGAGTACAAATAAGTACAAATTCGTTGTAAAATGGGATTATGAGGAAAAAGAACAAGTCAAAAAGAAAAACAAATTGCAGTACCTCCAAGACAACAGAAATGGCAGTCTTGTGTTTTTTTAGTTCATCTTCAACTTTTTGTTTATCCTAATAAAATAGATAAATAAAAGTCAACCAGAGAATTTAAAAGACCATTCAACCAGAAAGATGGCTAGCTGAGATGCATTATATCTTCTATCTTATTCCACGAGCAATCAAGTAATCACAGCAAAAGAAATAGAAACTTATTTAGGCTAAAGTTCCTTAAATATTCTGAGAAAAACAAAGTGCATATCAGACTTCTGCCCCAAGAAAATACAGAAATGTGTCAATACTCCAAAAAAAAGTTTATATTTCCCTTGTGCTAATATAAATTTTGACCTGAACTTTGTGAAAACATAAATATCTAAATGTATGCTGCTAACATCCAGATCACAATAGTGATCTTGTAAAAACAGAACATATAATACAACGCTAATGCAAGCCTTGCAGCGATGAATATAAGCAGTTCAGACTATCCTGCATTTCAACTCATAACCCTAATGAAGGCATGAGAGATGATTTAACCTCAGTTCATGGATGAAGAAAGAAGCTTCCGCCACAACAAACATGCTGTGAAATGCCATCCCAATAGCAACTATAAAGTTTGTCTAACAAAAGGAACAAGAATCTCATATTAACATACTAAACTAGAAACAAGAAGGAACATGAAAGGTACTCCCAACAAGATGAGCTATATGAATGGCCTTCCAATACTATTTAAACAAAGTTACTATTACTATTTAAAAGTTAATCAAGTTCATACCAGGCTAATACGGTTGGCAAGATCTATCATAGTTCCCTGAGTCTTTTTTCTCATTTGTTTCTCCTTCCGATGGTCATCCCTTTCCCGTTCCAAAGTTTTCTCCAAAATCTAGTTTAACAAATAATTCTTCCATTCAGAATTTACAAAACAACATCATGAAACGAGTGCCTACAAAAAGATTTAAAGTTCAAACTGAAGATGAAGCCCTTTACCATCCCAAAAACACAGAAAAGATAAATGAATTAGCCAACATAACATACTTTTGAAGACTGTAAGGTGACTAAGAAGTTAAAATAAATCCATCATAGCCAACATACTATACTTTTGAAGTTCGTAAGTTACAAGATAAAATAGATCCATCAAATAATGTAATTGCTTTATCATTTTTGCTCTATATAAGAACTACCACCACCACCAAGCCTTTGTCCCCCTAGGTACGTTTGACTACATAAATCTTTCGTTTCCATTGCACTCTATCAAATAACAGCTTCTCGTTTAGTTCTAAACATGCAAAGCCATTTTTTACAATTTCTTGTTTGCCTTTTTTAGTAGTTCTCCTTTTATATGAGTAAGATCCAATAACTCAACTCTCCTTACTTAAGCTTCCATTGACCAATGAAATATACACATATACCCAAGCAATCTAAGCTGACTCTCTCTGAACTAATCCTTAAATGAGGCTGCTCCAACCTTCTAACAGATATGCTCGTTTCTCATATTATCCTTTTGTGTATACTCATTTATTTTAGTATTTTCATATCTACGACACATTTTATTTGCATGTTTTCACTTTATAAGTTAGAACTTAGCACCATATAACAAGGATGGTTTTACCATTGTCCTATAAAATTTACCTTGCAACTTTAAGTAAAATTTTTCTATTACACAAAACTACAGATACATTCCTCCATTTAATTCATCCTACTTAAATTTGGCTAATATCACCATCTATTTTAATGTTATTTTATATGATTGATCCGAGGTATCTAAACCACTCTCTCTTTCTAACAACTAGATCACTAATTATCACTTCCACTATGCAAGCGCTTCTATCTTGACTAAATTTGCACTTCACGTATTCGACTTTAAATTACTAAGATGAAAATCATTAGACTCTAAATTATTCCTTCATAATTGTCTCGTCTTTAATTTTATCAAGAAAAATATTATCTGTGAAAAATATACACCAATATATATTTTCTTGAATGTATCTAGTTAGGAATAAACAACTTAAGTGAAACCAAAACTTTCTGTTAATCAAAAGGTTCTTGTGCTAGTTACATAAATATAGAAAAGGAATTGTGCAATGAATAATTCATGATATGAGCAAGTGTTTCTTACAATATTTTGGTCCAATAAATACATTTGGCATCAAAAACAGAAAAAACTGTATCTGTCACAATCAGCAATGGCTGCATTCACCATCAGCATATCAAAATGTTGACAAAAAATAATAGCAATCATATGTGTTTTATTACAAGAACCACGAAAATTGAAACAATAGCAATTTTATCTCTAAATAACCAAACGAAATGCAGTAAGTAATACAAATTTGATCAAATTTAACCAAAAAATATAAACATATATACCCTCTAGGGAAATGCAATTAAAAAACAGCCTATAAAAAAAACAAAAACAAGGAAATCATAATCAGTAGGTAAAGTGGAATGACAAGTTCGCATAAGAAAGCATGATACGCATTTAACAAAGACTTTTAATAGAAAAAAAATGAAAAGCAAGCCTATAGACATGAGAACGATCTTTCTGGACTTGAGCTTGAAATCCAAAACTTCAAAAAAACAATACAACCTAGAAAAGCAGCCAACATTTGAATTACAATCGATCTATTTGAAGCAATGACAGTGACCTGTATCCTGGTGTCCTTTTCTTGTTCTTTCTTTGCCTGTTCAGTTGTCATCTCACCAGAAACTTTCTTTCCTGTCAAAACAAGAGAAATTAGACGGAAAAAAAAAATGTACCAGTGACATTATAAACACAACCAAAAGTGGAGGAAATGCCTGATTTCAATTCTTCTAATTGCTTCAGTAGTGCTTGGTTTTTGGAGTTCATTTCTTCCATCTCCTTTGATAAGGCATGAATTTTAGACACCAATTCAACTTTCTCTTTTGCTAATGCTAGGCTTTTAGCATTTAAATCTTCCTTTTCCTTTGTAGTCAATTGGCTACTGTTATTTAGTTCTTCCTTCTCCTTCATTAAAGCTTGGTATTTCATTTTCAAGGCCTCCATCTCCGTTGCTAATGCTTGGTTCTTAGAGTTCAGTTCCTCCTTCTCCTTTGTTAGCATTTGGGCTTTATTCTGAGAATGAAAAAAAAAAAAATTAAAAAATAACTTTGGAAACAATATAGTGATAGTTACCAATTTGAGAAGTTCAAGAGCTTGACCTTCGACAAATTAAATAGCCGGTTTTGCCTCTCATTTTCCTGTTTTAAGTTTGCCTGCACATAGCAATGATCATGTATAAATTAAGCAAAGCAAATAATTATACATATAAAACTTGAATAAGAAAATTTGAATTAATAAATATGAACATATACCTCAATTTTTTCAAAATCACTTAGTTTTTTCTCCCTTTCAGATAAATCCACCTGACAATTGGCAAGATCTTGCTTCAGTTTGAGTACTGATTCCTGCTTCTCAGCCACAACGATGTTTAAGCACATAATATCCAATTAGTTTAGCCAAAATATAACTAAAAGCAGTTAAAAATATAAGTATAGAATAAAGGTTGCACATCTGCAGCGAAAAACAAATATCAAAAAAACTATTTTCTCAACTAGCACAATGATTCCATATAGAATCATGTCCATAGAATTCATCACAAACATATCATTTGCTTGAGATGGACTCCAAGGACAGCATCATCAAACACTTACTACATCTAGAGAAAAAAAAAAGGATGAGGTTCAGACAAGGTGGAAACCATTTCAGCAAAGATCTGAAGTCTAAACACAATTGAGTTTGATGCAAGTCAACTGTTTTCCACAAAAGCAAATTGAAGGATTCTTACCTAGAATACACATTTAAGAAGAAAAATAGGTACGAGAACAAAAGGAAAGAAAGGGAACCAAAAGCAGGTTTCCCTCTTCTATAGCATGAGGTTCGAAATAAAATAAATAATGCTCTAGCAGGAATTATACTTCGACAAGCTGAATTGCATTTGAAAATGTAAAATAGTATACACACGATAAATTACATGTTAGCATGAATTATCCCGCAAATAAATGCCAAGGAAGCCAGCTGTTGTGCACCAATTCCGAAAAGCAGTATGTAACGCAGAAATAGTTATTCACCTAAACTTGATGCATGAGCATCAGTGATATCTCTCATTTGCACCCTATTTATTTCAATTTTAAAGATTTTATCATTATGCGGCACATCTTCTATGGTAAATCTATGCTTGGCACAAAGAATTTCAAATTTTATGTGAAGAAAAATTGTTGAAATCAAAGAAACATGTTCCTGTGCTGCCTTCGTGCTTTCTAATTCTATAATATTAAGCAAAAACTATAATAAAATGGTAAGGACACGAATCAACATTGAATTTGATGGCAAGGATGACATCACGTACTAAATCAAAATTCAATTCAAATTAATTAAAGCTAATTAAAAATTTTCATACTAGCTTTATGGAGATTTGACTTGATTTGCTTTGATTCGATTTGGAGCAGAATTGAAAGATTTGAAGACTCATCATAATTGGAGTTGATTTTGTTTTATCATAATAAAATAAATTTCGTATTTGTTAGATTTATTTGGCACTTTATTTTCTACATTTAGTATAGTATTTTCAAATTTCTTGATGAAATCTCTCTATATAAAGAGATCGTCCAGCATTATATTAAGAAGATATTATTGATTAATGAAATTATATTTGAGATTTCTCAAAACCTAAATCTGAGTTAAGGGGTCGACATTCCAGTGAAGAAAAAGGTGATAATAGCCCTAAGTGAGAATTCTTTAATACCTAGTTATCCGAATATATAAAAAAGAATTTTTCTTTCCCTTCCTTATCGTTCTCGCTTATGCTTTGCCACCCGACGTCTTTCACCCGCTCTCCCCTATGCTCGAAGTCGTTTGCTCAGTGTCTTCGCTCACTACACCGCTGCCACCATAATCAACTACACGATAGCGATCACCCACACCTACTGCAAGCTCGCCACCTCCCTATACCATCAGCGAGAAATGCCCAAGCACACACCGTAAGCACAGTGCACCCATGCGGGATCAGGCACAAGCTCACGCGCACACAAGTGCATGAAACCATGCGTGCCAGACAAGATGTGCACCTGCGTGCCCTCTTGAGTTGCGCACCTGCGTGCCCTCTTGAGTTGCGCTTGTCAGTGCCAGTGTGGCTCACCCATGTGCCCCCCTGCCATCCTGCTTGACCGACTCGTCCGTTATGCTTGGCCAACCTAACCGTCCTACCCGGCCAACCTTGACCACGGTCAACTCACCGAACAACAACAATAAATAACTTCTCGCATGGAGGGCTGAGCGTTCGCGTCGTTCACGTAGCTCGAGGTACATAATCCGCGCACTGTGCGCTATCTAAATTTTATAATCTATAAATGCTATTTTTAACCTTCATAAAATATAAATAATATAAAAAATATTAATAGGTATTTACGGATATAACACTTAAAAATCATGTTTACGTTCACTGCATTAATTAACCTCTCTCTCTCTCAATACATATGTATAATTCGATGAAAGTTTTACAACTTACTTTCAAAAAAATATTTTTTTTTCAAACGATACCCTGAGTCAAATATTTATAGTTGACACCCTTCAATTCAATATTTATAGACGGTACCTTCTATTTCGAACGTGAATTTATAGGTAACACTCACACTGTGATTTATTTTGAATATGAATTTACAGTTAGCATTCCCTATTCTATTTTGATCTATTTAAATGTAAATATTTAACTTAAGAGGTGCCATTTATAAATATTTGATTTAGAGTATAGTCTGTAAAAATTTTTTTAAGTATAATAGATGTAAATTTTCATGTTAGCTTATAACGACCATCGACGTCTATTGCAAGCTCGCTACCTCCCTCCACCATCAACAAGTAATGCCCGAGCATACACCGCACGCACATCGCATCAGCGCGCACTCAACGCAAGCTCAAGTGCACACAGGTGTGAGCGCTCACGTGTGCTGGAAAAGCTACGCGCCCACATGCCCTCGTAAGTCGCGCTTGTCTATGTCAACGTCACTTGCCCGTGTGCCCGCCTCATCGTCCTACTCGGCCAACTCGTCTAATCTTCCTGACCAACCCATCCATCCTACCAGGCCGACCCCACTATCCTGCTCAGCTGATCTTGTTGCTTCGCTCATCCCTTGCCTACACACCACAAACCAATCGAGCCTTGTTGCTAGGCCTGAGGGCTCTTGAGGTGGGAGGAATTCTAAAGTTAAAGATACTGTCGAGGATACCAGTGTTATTTGGTTCGTTCGAAGGGTTTACCTCCGTCTGAAGATTCATGGATTACTAGAGATGAGCTGTAGAGGCTTGATCCAGATTTGCTAGAGAGATATAACAGCAAAGAGGACCCCTACCCGACAGAGTCGAGTCTTTTCCACCAGGCGAGAGTTGGTAGGGACACCATGATCGACCGTCGATTCATTCCTGGCAAAGTTTATCATCGACGGCCGAGATCTAGCCACACTGTTTCGATCTGGATCGACTAACTATTAGAACAAATTTGAAAAAATGGATGTCGCGAATTGCTGACTTGGTGGATTGGAAATCTCAATCATTTTGATTGATTGAAGACTCCATTTTGGGATGATTTTATTTCCCGCATTTATTTTGTATTAGTTGCTTCTAATTCTGTGATCAAATTGTCAAGAAGAGTGAGCGCTTTAGATACATTGGATCAATTATACAAAATGATGGCGAAATAGATAATGACGTTATTAGCAGGATTCAAGCAGGATGGGTAAAATGGAGAAATGCTTCTGGTGTGTTGTGCGATAGAAAAAATCTCATCCAAAATTAAGGGTAAATTTTATAAAACTATAGTAAGACCAGCGATGATATATGGTGCTGAATGCTGGCCTGCAAAGAAGAAACATACAAATAAAATAAATATTGCAGAAATGAGGATGTTAAGGTGGATGTGTGGATATACACGAAAGGATAGAATGAGAAATGAGTATATCCGAAAGAAAGTTGGTGTTGCACCAATTGAGGATAAACTTAGAGAAAGTCGGTTTCGATGGTTTGGACATCTAAATCGTAGGCCGATTGAAGCTCCAGTTAGGAAAATTGAGTTACTGAATTTTGCCCATGTACAAAGAGGAAGAGGAAGACCAAAGAAGACATGGCAAGAAACTATAAGGAATGATCTTAGTTACGTAAACTTAGATAAGAATTTGGTAACTGATAGAGCGCAATGGAAACAAAGGATTCATGTAGCCGACCCCACCTAGTGGGATTAAGGCTTGGTTGTTGTTGTTGTAGTTGCTTCTAATTCTGTGATTGTTATTTCAGGCATGTTATTTGGTATTTTTCGTTTGTGTGAGAAATTTATTACATTATGTATTTTCTTTATTAAGTCAGTTTGTAAGGAAATCTATATAAACGCCTCCCTATTATTCTTATTTTTTTAATGCTGAAAGAATTTGACTTGTATTTTTCCTTCGGATTATCTGATTTTGGAATGAATCGATATCCCGCATAGAGAAGGGCTTGAACTTTGGGTGAGAATCCCTAAACTCCACCCGCTCCAGCTCTTCACTCCGGGTTCGATTCCGTTCATCTTGCACTCCTCAGCCTTTACCTCGTTTCATCTCCGCTCACTTCGCTCGCTAGCCTGTGTTCGTGAATCAAGCTCGCCGACTCTGGTTCAACGTGATCACGTCGTCGCGTCTCCACATCATCGACGACGCGCCCACGCCAACCATGTCGACGTGAATACACTGCTCGTGCTTGACACAGTCGTGCAGTCTCGCCTGACCGACCGTCCCGCGTGCGCCTAGCCTGCCGCCCCGCGCGGGCCTGCGACTCGGCGCGAGTGCGACTGAGACCGCGCCCGCGCGCACCAAAGTCGCGCGTCCGCCTGAGCCGCACACGCCACTCCAACTTCCCGAGCCCTAATTCTGATCAATTACATCGTGGTCCCTGGATTATCTGACTCTGGTACGAACTTTAGCAACCTTGAGCCTGGTTAAATCGAATACTCTGGATCATTCTGCTCGCTTGTAACTTGCTCGAACTTGCTCCGCTTGTGCGTCCATTCATTATTGAGTGCAATTTAATTATTGTTGGTTAAATATTGTGAGTTCCTATATTCCTGTTCCCCGTTTCTGATTTATTGAAAACCGAATTGCGCCCTAATCTGAATTGGTAATTTTTCAATTACCTTCGATCTAATTTATTTAAAATTTTGAAAGTAATTGGTTTTGCGGGTTTAATTGATTTCTTAGTCATTGCAAAATTGCATCCTGAAAATTTTAGCATTGATTTGCGACTATGTTATATATAATTTTTGCTGATCTCTAAAACTGCATCATTATTCATCTGTCCCGCATCAGATAAACTTGATTATCACCTCTAAGCATAACAAAAGTTAAGCGAACACCATACAACAAAAATGGTAATTAAGAATTAGCCGACACCACAAGTAAAACTGCTATATGATAATCAAATAAAGGAATAAAAAACTGTTCATTGAGACAATAACATCAATTAGGAATACCTTTTCGGATACAGAAGTGAAGCCTAATATATATATATATATATATATATATATATATATA
>JAEMOT010000744.1:29265-90798 GCA_019297695.1 Apostasia ramifera
ATATATATATATATATATTTTATGAGAAATGTGAAGCACAGCTATTTTATTTTAGATCACAAAGGGAAACCCTATTTTAACAAGGTTCAAAGTTTCTTCGGAAATATAATCAAACATGCAGTTAAATGTTCAAGTAATCATAGCAACACTAGATCTACAAAATCTGTTAGGTCACCTTTGTCTGTTCAAGCTCATCCTTCATCCGCTCATAATCTTTAATGTCAATATTCCTGTAACTTTCGAGTATCTGTAACATTAAGCAGAGGTAAGAAGCTTTGAATTTTCAAGCACATCATTAGGCAGAAATACCTCAGAGTTTCTGCTATTAAGAAGGTCGATTTCAATCTTCAGCTGCTCAGTATCTTTCTGGAAAGCATCACCTTCAACTTGCTTTTGTTGTAAGAGATGTTCAAAACTCTTAGCTTCTGCTTTAGCTTTCTTAGCTTCCTCACGGAATTTCTATCATCAAAGGAATAGGTTAATTTCATAATAGTCCATATGATGACAAGGAAGGCACAACGCATACAAACAGTACAAAAATGAAGAAGTGAATGTCACTGATATTGAGTTTACTTTGAAGATATTCAAATTTCTAAAATTGTACAGCATGTGCAAGCCAATAAATGTCAACCAAACCTGACATTCCTCAAAGTTGTGCCTGTTTTCTTCCCGAAGCTGCACGTTACTTTCCCTAAGCAAATTAATTTCCCGAACCTAATAAGATTAAAATAATTTGAGGAAAAAATGCTAGCAAAGTTTACATAACACAAGTTAAAGCATAGAATTCAGGATTCTACAGACAAAGGTTGAGCGCAGCTCTGAATGTGAAGTAACAAGTGTTACCTGAAGCTGTAGAGATTTAAATTCATCATCCCTTAACAAAAGCTCTCTAGACTTCTCAAGCTGAGAACGAAGCAAAGATTGAGCAGATTCAGAGGCACTGAGAGCACCCTCTAGCTGAATCCAACCCAATAATGTAGATGTTAGACTAAAGTTGTCAAAGTACATCATCAAGTGTAATAAGCTAGAATAAATGAGTACTGGTAAAAATAAAAAGTAGAAAATCATTGAATGAGATAGAATTTGTGGTTTAACTATCTTGAGGAAACAACGCAGTTAATTTTCCTATCTAAAGAAATTATTTTTTCAACAAATTAGGATATATCGTAAAATAAGCCATAGAAAAAGAAAAATACTAGAGGAACCAAAACTCAAACAAACAAATAAAACGCTCAGTTAGAAATCAGTAAGACAACGACCAGCAATATGGAAAGTTCAAAAAAGAGGCATAATTCACTCAGATGACATCTCCATAAAATATATGCAATCACTTAAAGAGTCAGGGAGAAGATCTGGTTGTATTCCAGAATAATCTAATACTTCTCAAGCACCTCAAAAGAACCACTTGAAATATAAAAGGACCTTACTGACAAACTTCTTTCACATAAAATGGCAACAATTCATCCAGTAGTCTATGAATAGTTTATACTAAAGAGTTTGATAAATGCTTTCAAGATGCATGATCAATTATCATTTGTTACTGGAGCAGTTCCCAATGGTCCAAGGACCCAAAAATTCATTCCTGAAAAGAAAAGCAGTTCAGCCTTTTGAATAGAAACTCCATTTTTAATTTTATTCTTAAGATAAAAATAAGTAGTTTGGGGTTCTTTGAGAGATACCTTTAAACCCTAGTTAGTTTGGAGGCTTATTTTGAGATAGAGACAAATATTATTATATCTATATGTAAGGAATAAAATTATTTTAATAAGCAGGAACTGACATAAAGTTAATTTTTTCTTGAAATATGGGTATATGTCAACTAAAATAGATTTGTGATGTTGGGACTTCTTTAATATGTGAAATAAAGTTGAACTTTTATTTTAGAGTATCTATTAAAAGTGAAATAAAGATTATTGTTGAGCTCATTTTAGGATTGTTTCCCCACTTTTTTGGGGTGGGAGTCCCAACTATGTCAATTCTCCCCAATGTTGTTATCCTATCTATTCTTTCGATTAAATTTCTGATTGATTTGTTCTCTACAATTCAAAATGGTATTGCAGTGGATTGGCATCATGCCACCTATCATGAAGCAGTTGTTGGGAGTCTTGGAGATGAAGTTGATGGTCTGCAACAATCTAATTGATATCCACTAACGGGTGATGAAGTACTTCAACGATTACCACAACCTCATCTGAGCAATCAACAATGCAATTTGATCATCTTAGAATGGCAACAAATAGGTTTTGGCATATGTTTGCTAATTAACACAAGCACCTCTCAGCAATCAACAATGCAACTTGACTAAATGTCAGAATGAGTATAAAAATTACTTTTATAACAAGTACGATGTGTGAAGCCATGGGCTTTGCATGTAGCTAACAATTTACAATAGATGGTCATATATGCTTGATCCCATAACATGTTCACATGCAAGCCCCAAAATTTCCCAAAGGTTAGATTTCATTCTCACACCCACCCTAATAGGAGCACAAAGCAACGGTTTTGGGTATTCTTATTAGTAATCATTTCAAGTGTCATAAGAATCATTAAATAAGAATGACGCCTATTCATCAAGTTCGAGTTTGGAAGTCCCGCTTCAGCATCCATTGGAATCAATATGGACTATGGATCGGCTAGCTCGTGCAAGAAAATAACACTAACAAAAGCATTTAGGTAAATAAACAAACTTTCCTCATGAACTCAATTCCAAACATTTCGAAATGAATTGCTTCTTTACAGTTTCTTGGGTTGAAAAAATATCATGTAAAAGAAAAGTATATTATATAACACAAGTATTCAAAGACCATGCAATAATTTGGTAGCAACAATACCAACTAAATCAACAAAAAAAAACAAAGTTCAAGATATTTTTACATGGCATGGCATGAAAGATGAGATGGAAAATCAATTCCTTCCACTAAATTTTCATAAACTTTAGACCAACAAAAGCAACAACACAACAACAACAAAAACAATAAACAATTAATCCAAAACTACTTGGATCATATACAAAAATTCCTTTTTGCCGCTCAGCTTTATATAAAGCAACACTCTAGAGTGCAAGTGGTGCAATATCTCTTTATATAACCACATGTCAAGTCACTTGTCAAACACTTTCTAAAATATTATCTTAAATCCCCTCACAGATATGACAGGGGCTTCTAAAGGTCAATGATCCATATGACTATACCACCTTAAACATTCTTCACTCATCTTAATCGTCAATAAGTATCACACCTAGCCCCCATCTTATACAATATTTCCTAATACAGTTGACTCTAGTGTAACCACCCATCCATTTCAATTATGATCAATCTCATGGATATATAAAATCCATCATAAGAATTGGTGAGCTTTACTTGTCAACCATAGACACCACCTTTCTTTCAAGCTTAGAACAGACTACAACAACAACAACAACCAAGCCTTAATCCCACTAGGTGGGGTCGGCTATATGAATCCTTTGTTTCAATTGTGCTCTATCAGTTACCAAATTCTTATCTAAGTCTAAGTAACTAAGATCACTCATTATAGTTTCTTGTCATGTCTTTTTTGGTCTTCCTCTTCTTCTTTGTACATAGGCAAAATCCAATAACTCGATTTTTCTAACTGGAGCTTCAATCGGCCTACGATTTAAATGTCCAAACCATCTAAGCCCACTTTCTCTAAGTTTATCCTCAATTGGTATAACACCAACTTTCTTTCGGATATACTCATTTCTCATTCTATCCTTTCGTTTATATCCACACATCCACTTCAGCATCCTCATTTCTGCAATATTTATTTTATTTATATGTTTCCTCTTTGCAGGCCAACATTCAGCAGCATATAACATCGCTGGTCTTACCATATAAGCTTAGAACTGGCTAAACATGAAAAAGTAATGAAGCCCAACATAAGCATTCTATTTAATTACAAAAAAAATTATAAATTTTTAAGATGCTCGAATTTGAATGAAACGATTGATTCATCAATTGAGAGATATTTAAGGGTTTTAAAGCAAAAGATCAATGACGAAGTAATTTTACATTGTGTAAATTGTTTGAAAAGGGTCGTCATTTTACTATAATGTTGAAAATAGATTCACAACAGTTTTACCGCAAGAAACAAAATAAGCACTCTAGTTTTAGGAATTCACATAAGATAGGAGGATAGCTACAACATCATTAGAACCTTTAACACCAAAACTTAGACAAAGTACAAGAGAAAATATTTCCTAATGATAAATGAAAACTGACTAATTTGTTTTCAATTTCCAAAGAATGACACTTTTGTTTTGATGCCAAAAAATTGAGAAAAAAAGACTTGCTTTGATTCAAGAAAAATGAACCAACACATGATACTGACAGAAGAAATTTCACAAGAGTTTTTTTTAGCGTAGGGTCATCGAGGATGTCACCTTATCAATACACTAGAGTCTACCATTCACCTAAATAATCCAATGAACTATTTTCTATAATAAATAGGAAGGCAAAGATAAAAATGAAGAGCTGAGCAGGCAACAACTTTTTGCAATTTAGCCAACAAATGTTTTAATCATTAACAGGTTAATTTCCTAATTGAAGCCAGGCTGGCATGTGGCACTCTGGTTCATGCCGATTCAAGTAGCCTTGTGGTGCAAGCTACGGATGAACCCGGAGCATGGGCCAAGCGTGGATCGACATCATTTTTAGCAAATCAAGGGACTCTGGATCACTGGTTTTCTGTATAAAGCCGACGAGATGGGGGAGATCGGAGAAGAAGATAATTTGAAAATGATGAAAGTAGAGGAAGCATAATGGATGAAAGCAATTTCCCATAGGAACCCTAGCTTGGAAGGGAAGTTCGAGCTAGAAGCAGTATCAAGGAGCAATTCTAATCGACCTACAGGTTTGAAGCCAACTGAACCCTTCAGTTGATCATTTGTGTCCATTTTTCTCTACCCTATCGTTCTTCCTGTTAGTTTTCAGATTTCTACAAAAAAACTCCATTTTTCCAGCATTTAAGTCTTTTGGATCACACAAATTCAAACCCATGATTAGCTTATTAGCATGATAATCTAATTAACATACAACTCAAGGAATTCATTCCAGGTTAGATTCCATAACATGAGGAGAAAGGATTCCATGCCATTAGACCATCCAAATAAATTTTTCCTAGAAAAACATTTAATGCAAATAGACCTAAAATTCCCGCCCACAACCTTTAGATTCACTGCAGAAATAGAAATTTTAGCAAAGAAACCAAAAGGAAACAAGTAGAAATGATACAAATTAAAGTATGATTCAACAATGGAAATTTTCCATTATATATATAGCATACAATAGCTAAAAACCTAATCGATTCAACAAAAAAGGTGGATCTATAGTTACATGTAACTTAATTCCATGCTGAAATCTGCTTTCTTTGATCCTCAAACCCAATTTAATTCTTAATGCAAAAACTGAACCTAAACTAAATTCCAGCTCTAGAAACCAAATTCCAGCCCCATAACCTACTGTTAGTTTGCCAGAATTTGCATCCAAATTATAAGCATGAGTGTTGGGATTGAAAGTTAATTATATTGTGCTTGTTTTCCTGCTAAAGCATGCTATGTTGGCGTGAAATTTCAGCTCTATTTTCTGCTCTAAAAACCTGACATAAAACTAAATTTCAGTTCCAAACCTGAAACCAAACGTCACCTTCAGCTTCATTTCTCCCCCTTTCATGGGCTATTTCACTCTATCCATAGTACATTACATATAGTACAACAAATCCTTGTGATTCTGAAGTCTTGATGGGTCTAGAGGTCTAGATAAATGAGCACTACCTTCAAAGTCACTTTTTCGCATGTTTCACTTCTAATTATTGAAAATATTTGGTTTTAATTCATTCCAGGAGTTGTGAAAAAATATTTACCAATGAAATGGTTGAAATATTCAATTAAATTCTGAGAAACAACACAAGCCGTACAAAACTTATGGTGTAAAAGAAGTTATTAAATTCCATTTACTGAAAGATGTCTACTAAAATTTCAATTCAAAACTACAATGTAAAAATTAACAGAAACTCTTCAATTTCAAAATGTAAAAAAAAATCTGCATAAGTGGACAAATTAAATAGCTTCAACAACAATACCATGCCAAAATATCCCACTAGGTAAGGCCATCTACATAAATCTTTCGTATCTATCAAATAATAGCTACTCATTAAGCTCAAAACATGCAAGGTCAGTCCTTATAATTTCATGCCATGCCCTTTTTGGTCTTAATCTACCACTTTTACATAGGAAAGAACCAATAACACCACCCTCCTTACTAGAGCTATTATCAGCCTACAATTTATATATACAAATCATTTAAGCCAATACTTTCTGAGCATATTCTCAATTACTCCATAGATGTACTCATTTCTTATCCCATCCTTTTATATATACTCGCTCATCCACCTCAGCATCTCCATCTCTGCAATAATTATTTTATTTGTACATTTCGTAAGATGGATTACAAAGCTACAAGAAAATAATTTTGATGTTCATCATAAATCAAAAATCTTTTCATCAATGATATTAATAAAAAAAAAATCTACGTAAGACTATCATCTGAAATTGTGGGCTTTGACATTGAATTAGATCAATAAAAGAATGATGCATTCCTTCTATCTACCAACATGTGATGATGAACAAGATCCCAATTCTTTATTTATAAGTGGATTTTCATTTCTCAAAGGAAACCTATATTCCAATGGCTCCCTTCAGCTTCAAATCACTTTCTTCAGCTTCAAATAACTTCAGAAGAAAACAGCAAAATTATCAATTGAATTTGAGAAGATATAATAAGTTACCTTTAGTTTTCATTTTATATTTCACTAAGATGAAATGATATCAAGAACAACTTATTCAGCAATGTATGATAAGTCAAAAAGCAAATGGAAGAAGAAATTCTGGTTTATGACAATTCAATCCATAAGTTGTCATAATACCTTTTGATTTACTAGCTACCAAAGACCTTCCTCGAGAAACTTCCCTAAGAATGATAACTTTGCTTGATGCGATTTACCAACAATATTTAAATTCTCAAGAAAGGAGTCAGCCAGAAAAAAGCCTCAACATTAACGAGCTCAAGATGGGAGAACATTCTTGAAAAAGGACAAAGTATTTCAAACACCTCGAGTTCACATCAAGGGTGAAAGAAGGAAAAAATGTAATCAACATCATATCTCACGAGACAATCAAAGAACGCCTCTAAAGATCTGACCCCAAGCACTAGCCTCATCCACATAGAAGGAGACCTAGAGAATGAATCTTGACGAGCTAAGATGGACCTAACAATTCCGAAAATCATGCCACGTGTTAACCAAGGAAAGTGACATCCTCTCCAATGGACGAAAAGAATGACCGTCCTTCACAATCAATTCGGTAACTAGTGGGAAAAACCAAGGGTAGTCCAGAAAATATACTTGTAACATTGAATGCATTCCACCAATATAAAACGGGTTGTGAGTGTAACTTAAGCAAGTCTCAAAAAATAAAGGTTTCGCCTCCTTCATGTCTTCACAACCTCCTCTTGCCCACTTATGCGACAACTAAGTGAGATAAGAAGAGGGTAAAAAAAAAAACCTGATTCAATCCACCGAGGAAACTCTTAACCTTTATAGCTACACTAGAGAAAACCTAACAACCAAAAAATACCACATCTATGATCACCAAGCAAGAGTAACTGCAAGGAATCATACTACTACCAACGTCAATGCAGTGCCTAACACTTCAATTCGATATTTTCAACTGACTATTTTCTCTTGGCAGCTTGTTTTGGAGTGCTATTGATTCAATGGAGGAGAATAAGCAAAAGGGGTTAATCTCCATTACTAATGCAAATAAGGAGCTAATGTAGGAGTTGGGAGGACTTTGGAAGCAAATATTAATTGCTACACAGCTGCAACCGAAAGCTCAGAGATGAGATTGAGACCTGCCTTCAAGCTTCTTCAATTTGTATTTTGGAGCGACCAACTTCGAAAGAACCAATAGAGAGGGGATCAAGCATGGTTACTCAAAGGTTTGAGGCTCAATCGAACATCGATTGAATCTCTATGTTATTTCTGATTTCATTAAACTGTGTTTTCAGCCGTTTCTATATTTGATCAGGTATTAGCTTTTTGAAAAGATCCCTATATTTTTCTTTTTCAATTGTTGTTATCATTACCTGATTGACCCTAATCGGCACTCATTTCCACCTTATTTTTGTGCTTGGTTGTATTCAAATTCGCTATGAATATTGCTTCGCGCATTGATTTCTATCAGCCAATGAAATCTGAACGGATTTCAGATTTCTGCTTTCTTTGGACAGCAATTTGAAACTATTCTGTTGTAGTTCTCTTTTGCAAATTATAACAAGCTTGAAATGAACATTTGCCCACTTAATCTTCACCTATAGTCTTCAATTAATCTTAGTTGGAATCGCTCACATGTTAGTAGACTAATCGTGCTACAAGTGATTGTAGAAATACCTCAAATGCATCTAGTTTAGAAAATCTGAAATTCCCTTGTGTTTTCATGTTTCTTCTGATGTTTGGACTTAATTTCTAGATGCAAACGGGATGACCTAAATGCCAACACAATGCTGAATTTAAAATCTCCATCCAAACATTAGAAGAAACCAGCTCATAAGCAATGAAATTTGTCAAATTCCAATTATCAACAAGGATCCCATAAAACTTAGGAATAATTCCAGCTAAGTCAAGATACTGATGCAACGTGTTGGAGCAATCATACAATTTTTTACAAATTTCCTGATTTGTATTATAGATTAGCACTCATCACATATTCTCGCATATTTAAAGTTTAAATTTTCAGTTCAGCACATTGCATTCTATTTGGTTCAAGTCATGGCAGATCTAGCTACCTAGGCCATACCTACATCATGGCGATTCTATAGTCGTAATAGTTGATAAATTTACTAAAAAAGCACAATCCGATCCTTGTAGAAGCATGGTTTTTCTTTGAATGCTGCAAAGCTCTTTCTCAAGGAAGTCATTAAGCTTCATAAAGTATCAAATATTTTCACTTTCAAACAAGAGATACAATTTGTAAGAAACTTTTGGATAACACTAAGACAAATCTTGGATCCACAACTTCAATTCTTGGATTCTTAAAAAATCAAAGCACTCAATTTATCCTTGGGATAAATGCCATATTGTCTTACACATAAGCATCCTAAACAATGGGATGGTGATATTCCTCAAGTTGAATTTTCCTAGACCTTACAAAGTGGCCAGAACAAGAAAGTTTGTAAGAGATCATTTACAGGAGAAATCCAATTCAGATGATACACAAGTCCAGAACCCACAAAAGGAAAAGTTGAAGTAAAGAAATCAACCAATCAAAAGAAAGTGAAGAGGACTCCCTACCTTGCAAAAAACAATTAAGAAAATACTGATGCACGTAACTAAATTTGCACTTTCATAGTTCTAAGTAACTTGCATACACAGTGAAGAATGCTGACACAAATCATTAAATTTGCAGTTTGATGGTCCACTGATGATGTACCAAAAGATTAGTTCCCTAGCTGCAGTTTTCACAGACCTTGTCACATTTTGAAAAAATTCAGCCCCAAATTCACAAAGTTCAGTTACCAAATGGAATCCGACAATTAACATGCCAGATCTTCTATCCATTTCATCACATTTAAACTAGAAGATAAGTTCTTTCCGAGGAGAGAGAAGCAGACGGTGCTCTTAGGCACTGTTTGGTTGGAGGCCATTTTGTCCATGACCGCTAAAGTGGCCTCTAACTATTTTATTAAAAAACATTTTTATTTTTCACCCTCAATACATAAACTTCAATATAAAAAATTCACTTTATATACAATTTTTAACACATTATACTTAATTTATTTTTTTTTTTTAATAAAATAGTCGGAGCCCATTGGAGGCCATTTTGGCCATGGCCTGTCTTCTAACCAAACAAGGCCTAAAAGTACAACTTAAAAGTACTCAAGACCGCCCTCCCCCAATGTTATAAAAGAAAAATAAATCAATTCAGGTTTTCCTTCCCCTCTACCACAGCTAAAAGCTGAAAGAACAGAGTACTGTTAAATTGACTTTGTTTAACCTTTTTTATGTTATAAATAGGTAGTATGAGAACTTTTGAGAAGCACCTTCTAAGTTTTTTCAATCTACCACGTTACAACAAGCTACGGGTGGGCATCTCCCCTCTTCATTTTGACTGAGAGTCCTAATTGGGGTGAGCATTTCCCCATGATGTAATCAATATCAATATACTCCAAGAAGTGGTGAGATTCAAAGAACCCAAAACTACTACGTGCATATTCATCATGTACATGCATCCACCATTTGACAGTTTCAAAACAATGTAGAAAAAAAGTTAAACCAAAAAAAGAAAATTTCAAGAATTTAGATGAACTCTAGATTTATCCCCATCCAAAAATGGTTGGATATAGCACAGTCCTGAAAATTCCAAAATGGACATGAAACAGAACAAGACAATTTACCAAGAACAGATCGCCTTCACCAGCCAAAGTCTAAAATTCAGACATTGAGCACTTCCAAAAAAAAAAATCCACATGTTGAGAATGTAGCATATCAGAAAGTGGAGGAAAAAAAGCTTCCAAGACCAGCTAGGCTACAGAAAAGTAACAAATAAAAAACAAGTACAATTTCAGAATGTTAAACAGACAAGAGGTTATTACTTTGGATTGCAGCCTCATCCTTTCTTGTTTTAACAAAGTTATTTCAGTCTCCGCCTGTACCGTTATAAAGAAAAAATCATGCACTAATGGAAACTATTAGAATGTAAACAAAATAATCCAAGAGCATACTTACTATTTCTTTTGACCTCCTTAAATAACTTATAACCCTTTGGAGGTCACCGTCACCCTGTGAATCAAAGTTCAAGGAAGAAATCCCTACAGAACTTTGTTCCTTCTCAGCCAACCTAACATGCAATGCCTCCAAATGGTTGTGCAAAGCCTTATTCTGAGGCATCAAACACATTTAACATAAAAATCCAAACACAAAAGAACGGTTCTGAAAAACAAATTACAAGATGATATGAATATTTTGGGCATTGACTAAAGAGAAATAACATGATGCACAAAACTTGGGTATGTAGATGCAAGAAATACCACAACACAAAAATGCCTGCAAATTCAAAGATAGTTTAGCTTCAAACAATATTCATTCTGAAACATAAAGCAAGAACATATCATTTCTTTCATGAAACAATTTGCAGTGACTGTTCATTGAAAGACTTCCAGTCTCACAAACGCATTTGAACATGAAAATAACGAGAAGTGGTTACAATGATATGGAGATAAAATCAGAAAAATACAAATCTTCACAGAATTTGGATGTGAAATAAGGGTGATTTGATTATTTTTCAAGTGGAAATAGACTTAAATAATTTGAAAAATGCACAAGCTTTAAAACACATGTAGGACAGATCAGCATTTTAGACTTTAGGCTCTGTTTAGTAAGAGGATAAAAAAGATAGTTTGGTTGAGTTTTTTTGGCCATTTTTGAAAACATATATGATAAGAAATAAAGTTATATTAAAAATTGTATTGGATATAAAATAAAGTTGATTGATTTATTGAGAATTGTGTTGGATGTGAAATAACATGATTGTTTAATGTTGAAATTGGTGTAAAATGAGATTAAAATAAATTTTAAAAGTTTTTTTAAAATAAATTTAGGATTTTACTTATGGCTAAAATTAACTATGATTTTGAGCCTGTTGCCAAACAGGCCTAGGTTACATAACAATAACAAACAAGCATTTCATTTGCAAAACAATGATATCATAGTTAAAATATCTAGAATAGCTATCCTGATTAACATAGATATCAGCAAAAGGTAGCCAATGTACACATAAACTCAAATACAAAATGCTAACAGATTAATAGCATAACAATTGCATCTCATAAATGTCAGAACAAATTGTTTGGAAAGTCGACAAGCGTATGTATTACATTTAAAGTATTCCCTCTTCTCGGGACAAGTTGATTTTGCCCTAGAAGTAATAACTCTAGGACTTCAGAGTTTCTGCAGATTTTACGATTTTCTACAAAGGCAAGCCTCTGTGGTTAATTACCTATCCTCCATTGAAGGGATGGAGTTTTTGATCAATGAGAAAGATCCTTTCATTATATTGATGACCTAGATTTAAGAGCTAAGATGATTGCATTTATAATGGTTGCCATTTAGGCAAAACCACTGATATAGGTTCTCCTCATTAGAATTTATCCAGCTAAAATTTACCCACTTCTGATCTTTTTATCATTTCCTAACCCAGCTCACTGAGCTTGCAAGATAGCGTTTCAAGGGCATGGTAGCCTGCTATTAAGGAGTGGGCATCACAAGCTTTGAGGAGAACTTAGAGCCTTTGGCTTTGCTTAATAACATGTTTGAGTTTGCCGACTCATCAAGGCATCACTTTATCCAGGCCAAAATGAGCATCTTCTTTCAGCTAAGTATTTTTCAAAGGAAGGGTATGCTTCAGAAACTTTGATGCATGAGAAGACCACTTCGGAAGCGACCTTCGATGTATGAGGAGGTTGCTTCGACAAGTCGTGCATGATATTTGAATATCTTTGAGGTCATACACGATGTTTGAGTACGATCTTTGAAGTCGTGCACGATATTTGAGTGTGATTGAGGTTGTACACGATGAACTGCTTCGAAGGGTCGTGCACGATGTTTTGGAGTTCGTACCCGATATTTGAGTAGTTTGAAGGGCTGCGCACAGTTACAACGGGTCATGCACGATATTTGAGAGGACGTACACCATGAAATAGTTCAAAGGGTCATGCACAAAGTTTTGGAGGCCGTACATGAGGTTTGAGTAGTTCGAAGGTTCATGTGCGATGTTTGAGAGGACGTACACGATGTTTGAGTATGATCTCCTTTGAGACCGTGCACAGGATTACAAAGCATCATGCACAGGGTTCAAAGGAATAGGTTCGAAAGGTTCATTCGAAAAGATGGTTTGATCTCCCATAAATAAATTTTCATGGGAGGATAGGCTCAAATGCTTGTCTCGAATGAAAGCGTCAAGTCTGCACCTCAACAGTCTTGACTTTTAGGAAGTTAGCTCTTTGGCCTTATTAGAAAAGATGCCCGAAGGAGTTGCTAACCTAGGAACCACACTTGACTTTGTATTTCTCAAGAGGTTGGCTGGTAACAGTGTAGGATAGGAAGCTGGTGCTAATATGCATGCTGCCTAGAGACATCGAAAGAGTTCAAATAGGATTTTACCATCATTTATCTCTCTTAAATAATGTCTACTCCATAGATTTGGAGTTCTGCAGTGGTCCACTAGGGATTTCTTATTGATTTAGGGCAATTTTGCCATTGTTTTAGACAGAAGACAGCAACCTCTTTATCATTTAAAGTATTATATTGTTCTGGCTGTTGAGTGAGGTTTAGACTTGTGTTTCTTTTTTTACGGAGGCCTCTGTTAGTTTTATAGCATTTCAAAGATCCCAAGATGTATCTTGTTGGAATATTAGAGAATAGCCATGGTCAGAATGAGTCTTTAGAGTTCTCTTGAGAGAGAGGAAGAGTTTAGAACCCAGCAGCAGAGAAGAGGCTCACCAGTCTTTGCTTTTTCCTTCACTCACTACTCTTCTCCCTGCAATTCAAAAGTTCAGGATTTCAGCCCCTACAATTCCACACTTCGAGAATCCAACCCTACAATGCAACACTTTGGAAATCCAACCCTTTCCTCATTAGACTGGGGGGATATTTATAGGCGATGCTAGTGGCCATCCTGTTAAATGTTTGACCAAAGCCTAACCGATTTTGTTGAAATTAAGCCTTCAAAAATCATCTTTGATAGTTGAGTCTTCGAAGACTGGGTTCATCGAAGGAACTGAATCTCTTTGAAAGCTTGTCCCATTGAAATCGATGGTTCTTCAAAATATCGTCTTCGATAGAGTTCTCTTCGAAAGATTGTTCCTTCAAAATCGATGGAAGGTTTGAAAATATCGAATTTTTCAAAATATCGTCTTTGATAAAAAGATATCTTCGAAAGCTTGTTCCTTGTCCTCAAAGGATCGTCATCAATAAAAGGGTCTCTTCGAAAGCTTGTTCTTTCGAAATCAATGGCAGATTCCTTCGAAATTAAGGTTCTTCAAAGATCGTCTTGGATAGAAGGATCTTAGTTTTGCAGAAGCTTCTATCTTAATTTGTTCGGATTTTCGAAGGAACTGGATCTGTGCTGTTCTTTAGTATTTCATTCCTCAAGATTTCCCTTGCTCATTTGGGCCACCTCTTCGATGTTTGATCCTTCGAAATCAGGGAAAGTTCGAAAGTATCGAACCCTTCGAACATCCACCTAGGACGTTACTTGTTACTCATTTTAAAAACTTTTTAAGTGCAAATACTAACAACTATTTTTGCAATCAAACTTTACAATAAAGGTGGTTTTAAAAGAATTTTAATCACTTTGGATTAGGCAAGAAACTATATACATTATTTCAACACAACCACCAGAAAAAACGGTATGTGAAAAGCATCTAGCATATGTAAACGTTAATGCAATGACAATAACAAGAAGAATCTCATTTTCAGAAAAACAAGAAAAATCTGTGTAGAAAACATTCATACAATAAATATGTTTTTTTCTAAATTCCTAGCCAACTAATATGTCTAATCAATTGCCTCGTAAAAAGACCCAACTGATCTTACAGCCCAGACCATTATCAATTATCAAAAAAAAGAAAACATGTAAAGAAACGATGGCCTTGCTATTGCTTACAAGGAATACGATAGTTAGATAAACTGCAACCCTGCAATCTTGATTACCACTAAAGAGAGTAACCAGTCGAGCATTATTGCTAGATTTTTGAGAGTTACAACAATAAACTTCAAAATTATAAGAGGAAAATACTATACATCCCAATAACTAATCAATAAATTGACCAATCATAGTTTAAACTTTTAATTCACTGGATTATCTAATAGATTATAACTTAATCTACTAAACAATCCAATAAATTAAAATCTTAAATCATGATCGGCGAATTTATTGGTCAGTTATTGGGGTTGTGTATCAGGATTCATTTACTTTACCACTGTTTTAGCAAATGCTAAAGATTCAAGAAAATGATCAATTTGTTCTAGTATTGGACCACCAACTAAGAACACCATGAGCACCACCACAAATGAATTTTAGGCAGTCATAGCAATCACGAAGTATCAATTATTACACCAACTCCCTTCAAATAAAGTAAACTTTACACGCTATACAATTATATCACACTGGTTATGATATTAACATCTATAACAGATATGATTAAGCCAGCTTAAAATTAGAAATGAAATGCCATAAGATTACAAGCACAATCTACATATTCACATCAAATAGCATACGACACTAAATTTCCATTAACCAACAAACATCTGTAACACCAACCGTAAACATGCAATTAATGGCGGTATAGTCATCTGAAAAATAAAAATTTGACAACATTTAAGACAAATGATTGCAAAAATGATTGACATGAAAAATAAGAGAAAAAAACACAATATAGTAGCAGATTTTGCAGAGCATGCATTAATCTTTTTGTGATGGTTTACCTGTTCATCTGTCTCAGCATACTTCCTTTCTGCTTCCTTCTGCAAATCCTGCAGTACAGACTTTTCCATTTCCCATGATGACTTCAAAAGTTCCTGCAGATTGTTACAAGAACAGTGAGAATCACATAATAACAGAGAACTAGGGGAATTGAACTACGAAATAGCAAAATTAAATAAGTAATGCATAACCCACAAATTTTGATAACTAATCAGCATTGACGAAAGCATAACCTATCAGTTAAGGCCTTCGCTTTTATTCAATGAACTGACATTTTCCCAAAAAATTATGGGTCGATAAAGTATAGAAACACAGTTATCATGTTTGGTTTCTTATTTCTAAAGTAGCAATCAGAATTTTAGCCACAGACTTTAACAAAACACTAGAATTGCTTATCAAATGTTTGAAACACTTGCACCAATTGAACTTAATAAGTAGCTTATCAACCAGATAACATGAGAATACGTTCCTTATTGAACACCCATGAAAAACAAGAGGCATAATTGAAACTAATACAAAGCAACATACTAAAATGGAACAAGTACCAGTAACATGTAGAAATGGTAAGTGGTAAAAGTGCCAGCATTTCTCGTTCGACACAAGAAATTACAATCAGAAACAGAAATAATGCTTAAAGAAATGAATAATATGAGTATCTACTGCAAGAAAACGGCCTTCACATTGTAGCATAAAATGAAAATTTTCAAACACATGGACAACCCAATTGTTAAGAAAGATGTATGTAATCTGAAAAATGAATACAATTATAATTCCAGATGACATGTGAATAGCAAGAGTTACATTTTCGGATTTTTGAGCATCCAACAATTCATTTAACTTTGAAACTTCCGCTTGCAGTAGAGCTAATTCCTTTGACGTGTTTGTCAATTCCTGAATAGCCTCAGATTGAAGGATCACCTGTCAAATGAAGGATCTCAACACCAATTGGTTACCACAATAACATACTTATCATAAAGAAGACTTGAAAAGATCCATATAGGCTTTATCTGCATAGTTAACAATTAAGCAACAAGGAGATTGGTATGTAGATTATAAAGTTGAGCATATATGGCTGGGGAACTTAAATCAAGTTAAGAGACAAAAGGACAAGCTTCACAATCTAAGGAAAAAACAGAAAGACCCTATTTGGCGCAAGGACCAAATCAAAACTAAAATAGTATTAGTTTAAAAAACAATAATAATAATAATAAATAAATTTTTATTGCATTCTACATAAATTCTAATATAAAAAATAGGGGCATTTACATACATACCCCTTAAATCATCTTGAATTACATATTAAACCCCTCATTTTTTAATTTTACAATTTAACCCCCTAAATCATCAAAAAATAAAAACTAGTAGAATACATGTATTTGTAAATATATTTATAATATTTGTATATACATATTATTGGTAATAAACATCCAAATAATTATAAATCAGCAAAAAACATACTTTGAAAATCTTGAGAAAGACTTAAATATGTTATTTTTGGATGATTTAGGGGGTTAAGTTGTAAAATTAAAAAATAAGGGGTTTCATATGTAATTCAAGATGATTTAAGGGGTATGTATGTAATTCTCTCTAAAAAATATTATTTTATTTCACATACTCATTTATTTCAATAAAACTATCAACTTTATTTTACATCCTAGATCAAAATACTCAGACATAAAATAAAGTTGATAGTTTTATTGAAAATAAATGAGTACGTGAAATAAAATAATATTTTTAATATTTAAATTTGTGTAGAATACAATAAAAATTATTTATTATTATTATTTTTTAAATTAGTACTATTTTGGTCCTTGTGCCAAACAGGAAGGCATTATTTTTTAAATTAGTACCATTTTGGTACTTGTGCCAAACAGGAAGGCATTGATGTAAACAAAGATTACTGGAAATACTGATAGCAACATTAGAAGTAACACAAACTTACAAGGGAACTTGCAAAAATAGCAGCTTCAAAATGGAATATCTCAGCATGTGTAATTTGCAATAACAAACATTTCTATTTCAGAAATTGCTTTTATTGCCTTGATGTTATACATCAACATCCATCATTTCATAAATGATATAATGACAGAGGTTGTTGCGTCTAGATCATGCCCATACAATTAGCACAAGACATATTGGGAACCTCATTTGCCATGTGTTGAGTAGAAAAGGCACTGATACCATGCAATCCAAGTCTGCAGTATATTTCTAAGTTTACACTCTGATTCTATAAGTGCTACATAGAAATCTTGCATGCATGTCAAGCATTGATGTAGCAAGATTATCATGAATACAAAGCAAACAAGAGAGCAGCAAATAACAAAAAATTTCAAAAATAAAATCAAAGAACAAAATTTAAGTAGCATAAGCAGAAGAATACCTGTCTTTCATAGTTGTCTTGCGCAATACGCCAACGCTTATGTTCTTTATCCAGATCACTTTGTAGAGATGATATTTGAATTTCCAAGATGCCAATTCTTGTTCTATGATAAGAGATAAAATAAGGCGTTATTAGACAAGCAAATGACAGTAAATGTACAATCAACACCATCAAACAGCTACTGACAATTTTTCAGAAACTTCATCCCTCAAACTTGAAGTCTCAGTCATTGTAGAAGTTAAAGCTGTTTCTTTAGCTTCAATGGTACAAGCAACTTCTTCACATTTCAACATGTAGTTCCTTTCTAGTTCGACAACTTGCTTTTTGAAAGATTCAACCTCATACTCAAGTGCCTTCTTCATTTTGATTGCCTGCAAAATATGACCGAAGACTAATGTAATTGGAAAGAATTAATTTTGTAGCAAACGTGGTTGGGACACATATGGAATCCATTATGGGCAGGTTTATCAAAGGTAGATCATCTGGATTCTTTTTTTCATTTTTTTATTATTAAAAAATATTAAAATTACCAGTATACCCTTACCCTCCCTCTCTCCATCCGATCCAGCAGCTACGCGGTCGGGCACAGGCGTCGCGCCACCTAGCGTGGCCTCCGGCTGCGTCTCGCCGCAATTGCGCGACGCATCCGGCTTTGATGCGCGCCGCTCAGCCACGCGACGCAGCGCGGCTGCTGGCGGTGTCGCTCGGCCTCGCGAGGCCGCCAGCATGCGGCCGCGCGGGATGGCGCAGCGACTACGCGGCTGCCGGATCAAGTGGAGAGGGGAGGGTAAGGGTATAATGGTATTTTTAATATTTTTAATAATAAAAAATAAAAAAGAACCCAGATGATAATTTTTTAAAACCTAGGGACCCCGATGTTATAATGTTAAAAACGTGGACCTGTGTGATAATAACCCTTAAACTCAGGGACCTGAGTGTAATTTGCCCTAAATTTTATGTGCTGAGAATAAAAAATAAAAAAAATTTAATAAAATAATTGGAGACCATTTTGGCCATGATCATAGCCAAATTGGCCTCCAACCAAATAGGGCCTTAATTTTATTCTTCCTTCTTCCACCTTCCAAACTCTAGCTACCATCATCCTACATCAAGAGGTCACAAAAAATAACAACTAATTGAAAAAAAAAAAAAGAGATCCTATTTTCATGCCTCTGCCCTGTAGTCTTCATGTGCAGATTCCATTTGCTTCAATGCTATTTCATTTGTTCGTGCCATTTCCTTATACTGCAAAAAAAAAGTACATAATAAATAAAGAAATACAGAGCCCAAATACCTCTAAATGCAATTAACACAAATACAAACTTGCAGCATGTATTCCTTGCTTGCACGAGCTTCTTCCTTCATTTTTTCCAGCTCCTCCTTTGCATTCCACGGTTCCTCGGACACCTGGATATAAAGAATGCGTAAGGTATATGATTTAAAGAATCTCTACAACAAGCTTCTCTCATGTGCCTGAGCATGCATGTAGGTTCATTAATATAGTTATATCATGCAGATACACCATATTTTGGCTTTCCTTCGAGCATACAAACTTTTATTATGCAATAAGTATAAGCCAGAGATTTAGATCAGTAGCTGGAGCATTTCCAGTATCTCACAGCAACTGCTTATCTTCCATGGAGTTGTTAGTTATTTCTATTGTAACAAATTTAAGCAATTTTAATAGATTTTAACAGCCAATCATATGAGATCCATTCTAGACATTTTCTTTCACGCTTCTTGTCAAACATATGTTACTGTCCCATGGCCTGAACTGTTAAATCCAGCGACAACTTTATGAAGTTTAGAACTGATCAATTATTTGCAAGGTTTCAAGACTGACTAGATGAGTTCAATAAAACTTCAATTTCATAATGTTTCTTCCCCTTCTTCAATCGACATCACATAGTAAGCCAGCAATCTTTAATGCTTTTACTTTAAAAAATTACATTACTAAAAAAAGCCTCAAAAAGCACATACCTCGTTGGAAGGAATTATAGATGATTCATGTTTACTGATATCTACTACCTGTACCAAATTTAAAGACAACTTCCATTTAGCGACACAAAATTGTATCATAATTAGGAATAGACCATAGTAACTGTAATGCAACCCACCAACAATCACCAAAATTAGAAGCTGTTATTAAGTAGAGCCAATGAAAACGACAGGATAAATTAGCGAAACCTAAAAGCCTAAAAGCTCAGTTTGAAGATCATGAATATATCATATGCCTTTAATGTTTAAAAGAATTTCAACGAATGAGTTAAAAGTTAAAGGATGAATTTGGTAACTGATAGAGCGCAATGGAAACAAAGGATTCATGTAGCCGACCACACTTAGTGGGATTAAGGCTTGGTTGTTGTTGTTGTTGTTGTTGTTGAGTTAAAAGTTAAAGGATGAACATGAAGAAAAAGTTACAAGAATATGAAGATTAACTGGTGGACAAGTAGATTAGCATGCACAATTCAAATAACAGGTGGAATTCTGCATATCTAGATGCTTGAATTCTTAGGAGTGTAGATCACAAGCTCAACTAAAGAGTGTAAAAGGAAGAAAACCTTCGGTGCTTCCTAAACAAGCAAAAAAGGCCACAAATTACTATGTTTGATTGGCTTTTAAAAAACATCATAATTCTTGCACAGAAGCTCTTAAAAGGCACACTAAAACTATAGAACTGATTTACCATCCAAAATGATACTACAATGCTGCAGCAGTCCAATATAGGACCCTCCTAAAAGTTAGGGAACATCAAATCCAATGTGTTAAAAATTGAAGAAGAAACAGGAATGAACACAATACTAGGGGAAAGCTAAGAGGAAAAAGGTGGAAGAAGTTCAGAGAACTTGAGGAAGTTGAGGCTGCGTTCCATTGGCAAGCTTTAGAGGCTTAAGCATCTAAGTCCCTCCAAATAAAACGGAGATAGAGAAAGAGAGGTACACAAAAGTGATTACATCCACAGAAAATCATAACTTAGCAAGCTGTCTCTAACAAAAGTATTCAAAAATATTTCTAATTTAATTTCTTAATTACCATAGGAGTTGAAAATTACTAATGTTCAGTTTGGCATTATTGTGCTATACAGTTTAAATTGTTGTTTTTTTTGGTTTATCAAAACTAGAATCATTGGATAAAAACTAATGTGCAATATATATTGTCCAAATTGATCATAAATGTGGCTAGTTTTACTTACATGCATATTGCTAATAGATAACGATATGTATGTTATTTTAAATATGATAATTATATGCACATTGTTCATATTATTGTGTAATATATGTAAATAATTACTGGCTTAACATAATAATCATAATCATAACTATTTTTAGTTATATATTCTTGAAATTATATAATAATAATTATAATTACATTTATTTATAAAATAACAATTGTAATTATAATTGTCGGGATATTACTAGAAATTAGATAAAATATATAAGGGTAAAAGTCTTAAATAATTTAAAAATAGCAGCTTCCAGAAAAGCTTTTTTTTTACCTTTCTCACAATTGTTTTTTTAGCTTTTTGAGAGCTAAAATTTCTTTGACAATTGTTTTACCAAACATAGGCTTTTAATTTTGAACTATATAAGCGTGCTTCTCCCAGCAAAAAGCTATTCCCAGTATAGCCTAAACATACAGCTCATAAATTAGCGGGAGGAATTGTCCTTACACAATTGCATTAAAACCTTGTGGAGTGGTTAGCAAAATTCACAAAGAGCAAGTAAAGGAATCTAGGCAAACAACTTCAAGATACCCTCCTTATGTTTGAGTGAAAAGAACAAAATAGCTCACTTCAGAGAATGTGATAATGACATATAACGCATGCTTTCCCCCAAAATTAGGTGGCTAGCGAACCAAAAATTGAACATGTGAATTGCATTGTTGTCCTGATCAAAATGAATAAGCTTCATTGCCAGAGAGTCGAATATTTCACTAAAGCCAGGAATGCAATGCTAGCAAGGTGATTTATTTCCAGAAAGAATTTTGTTAACATACTGACAATCATTGATGTTCATGAAGCAACAAAGTCAAGTTTGGCATTAGAGTGTACTTTCTAATGCTTAAGAAGAAACTTGGACAACTAATAAATCGTCCCAGGGTTGTAATGTGCATCCAATCCAACTATCGCACATATCACGATCATAAACATCATCACCTCACAATCCAATTTACAAACTAGATGGTTCTATTCATCATACCTAAAGGCTCATTTTTAATCCAATATGAAATGTGAACAAGACATAAATATTAGGGATAAATGAACTTCATCTATATTTTCATAACTTTCATCTATTAACATAGCTTAAGCCTTGTTTGGTTGGGGTTTTAAAAACTCTCAAACTCCTCCAAAAACACCTCAATCAATAATTATATTTATTTCACATCATACACAATTTTAAATACTAAATATTAACTTTATTTCACATTCTACATAGATTCTAACCTCAAAATTTAACTTTATTTCATAATAAATATAGTTTTATAGACATGAACAGTTTTCTACATTTAAAAATGCAACACACAAAAGCATGCAAACATGTACAAGCACACCTGCCCACAAACAGAAATATACATCTATGTATGTAGTATATGAATATATGTAATAACAGTTATTGAGTCAAATGTAAGTTGGGGGCATGGACAAAATTTATTAATACCTGCTTTCCAGTGTGTGTGTACTTGACTTTTGCCTCAAGTTCAGAATATCGATCCTAAAGGATTGTAAGTATAGTTACAAGCTAAGTAGACCAAAAAAAAAATGTTTATTTAAATTAAAGAGCAAAAGAAACCTCGGCCACTGCCGCTCTTTTTTCAGCTTTGGTAACAGCATGCCAAGCTTCCGCTAGCTCTTTACGAATGTCTTCAACTTGTCGCATACAAGTCTCAATTGCTCTTTCCTTTTCAGCTGTCACATTACGATTATGATCTTTCTCCTTTAGAAGTTCCTTCTTGACATCAGCCCATTCCCTCTAAGAATAAAATCATCACATGACAAATAAGCTTCATATGACAGGAATAGTAGTAGAAGCGCAAAATGCAAGTAACATTATAAAGCAAGAAACTATAAATATTGGAAAATGAACTAGTTACATGCTTGTCAAAATAACACAAAAAAACACAATTAAAATCAACAATTAAAGCTGCATGAAGGAAAAACGTACATTATTAGAAAGGACATATTAAAAGGTCATCTGGGCTTCAATTTCTGATCCACCGATGAGTTTGTTTTTATAGTTTCAATGGTATACAAACTTCAACTTCAAATAAAATCAACAAAAAAGAATCTTCAGCTTCAATTACAATTAACTTAATTGAATAAAGATAATTTAATAACGTATATTAGCATATAACATCAAACCCCTGATATGGCATCTTATAATTAAAACATTTTTATAAATTTATTTTTAGATCTGACCCATATTTGCAAATACTTTTACTAGACGGTTTATCCTAAAAATTACTTAAGAGCAGTGAAAAATCAAAAATTTCAAAATAAATTCAAATTGCGAATTTAAGATTTAGTATTTACTGTTGAAATCGAGACTACTAATATAGCCTCAAACGTTTCAAGAATCCAAGCCTTGAATAGAGGGCAATTTGGTCAATAATCAAGGTTATTAATCAATAAATAATTTTTGGGCTAATTTAAGTGAGCAAGCAGTTGCCATTATCGTTCATTTTCTCTTCGCCACTTCTCCCAACCGCTAGTCCAAAAGAGGAACACAAGAGAAAGAGAGAAAGAGGGGAAAGAAAAAAGAGGAATCACATCGATTTGAAGGAGAATCTCGTTCAAATCACCCACAATGTTGAGGAGGCTTCAACTAGCACAAGCAAGGGAGAATAGAAGGAAAGATTTGAGAAGGAATTGCAAGATTTACAGTAATGGCGAATACGAGACAGAAGGGTGATCATATCGATGGGAATCTAAACCTAAATAACAAAAGAAAACCATACTTTAAGTTATATGCATAATCGGATGTCTTGAAAGATGATTCGAAAAACCTTATTTTGCTTCATGATTTCTTATATTTTTTTAATTTCACCCGTTGACCTCTACACTACGACTTGTTTACATGATATTTTAGATTCAAAGTTTGATCCTTCGTATTATTGTACAAACTTCATCTTTAAGGTTTTACAATGAAGAAATTATGCCAAAACCACATAAATTATGAAATTTTTCATCATGTTATATAAGCTTTTGTTGATGGATAAAACAGCAGGAAACATTTGTTGTGGCTATTAGATTCGAGAGCAAGTTGTAGAAATTATGTGATTCTGGATCGAAACAGGCATCTGATCGACTAAACGGACCAACCAATCCATTTGAACCTCCCAAGAGGTTGGATCGGAAGTCCAATCATGGATTGGACAACCTGACCTCACTACACCAAAATTTCCCGAGAGATCAAATGGAACGTCCAATCCAACCAACATCCGATCCCCTCTACTATTGGTTGCTCTTTTGATGATTTTTATACAAATTCTAGTGATTTCATGACTATTTTGGAGTATACGAGATATAATATTGACGAACCTGAACTTTGTTTGGTAAGCCTAGAAGGCTTACGTTGATGCTTTTGGAAACAAGCAAAGAGGCTTGATCCGAGTTAAGATGAAAGAGATGAAATGAAAATTAATGCATGCTTGTACCTGATAATATAGAATGTGACAACCAAAGTAAGTTAGAAAACTCATGAGTAATTAGGCGTGCCTCCTCGAGCAACTGTCTACTGGCATGATTGATGCAACATCCTGACCAAGTGTTTGGTTTCAGGCCATTCATAGGGGGATGATGATTCCCAACAAGAAGGTGATCAATAATTGAATACAAGATCGTTAATGATTTAACTTTTGGCACGATGGCATCCAGAGATTAACCTACGAAGGGCTATTCATAAGGGGTGACCTTCAAAGTAATGAAAGTGGTTTAAGTGATTAGATAAGATTTTCAAGGACTAAATGATTATTAAGTAAATATGATTATAATTAGCAACTTCTTTGTTTTAATATTGTCACGCTACATATGTTGTTCAAACAATTGTTGAACCTGTTACACCCATAATTATATGGCTGTTTATTTATATTTAAGTGAATGACAACAACATGTTCAAAAAGCAGATGCCTACTTGCACTTGGTTTAACTTGTTAGTAGAGTTCATCTACTCAATATGTGTTGACAGGCTTGTTTGCTTAAAACTTTAGTAATAAAACTTTTGTTTGTTATTACTCAAGTTAGGATTTGTTATTTACAACTATTTGGATAATTATGTTCATTCATTGTTTGACTTAAAAAAATATATTCCCCACCACCTTATCACCCTTGGTCGATCGTGGCTCTGTGGAGTCCAGATCATGACAAAACATGTATTCTAGCTAACAAAAATTATATATTGTACATATTATTTTCAATTATCGGAAAGAATTATATACATACGACATTACACATTTATTTATTGCTATAAGCAATATAAATGATTAAAAGATTACAAGTATAATTTATAGTTAGAACAAAATTATTTATAATGAGAATATGACAATAAAGTGTTACAATTCTAAATGTACGAGGTTATGGGAGAGTAAGCAAGTACACTATTGTTAATTAAGCCCAATAAGATGAACTACAAATTCCACAAATACAACGTTTTTGGAACACTAATTCCAAAGAGAAATATCTAAACATTTGCCATCCTAGCACACACTACAACAGGTTGTGCTAATAAGACAATATGACCTGCAACCCATAGTATACTAAGACGGTTCACAGCAAACCAGCAGTTTACCAAAGCCAATATAATCAAAACAATTTAATAAGAATTGGTCCATTCCAAACTATTCCTAAAAATAGATATTCAAAGTTTCTTTTAGGAAGTATTTGGCAGAATCCAACATAAAACTACTGAAATGTAATGGTTTCGGTGAAACTGAAGACCATGTGACCAATTTACCAGTAGCATAAGGGAAGAAGATATCAAAAAAACAAATGTCCAACTTAAAGTGTGAAACACCATAGCATAACTGAAAAACGGCATGACCCCAAATGATAAAATAATAAAAATAATGTGAAGTCCAACAAAATGTGAAGCATAATAGGAAGCATAATAGGAAGCATAATAGGAAGCATAATAGGAAGTGAATATCAAGCCCCAGTTAGGCCACAAATTCAAAAATTCTAAACAATATCCACAATGCAATGTAAGGAAGATTAATTATTATTGTGACTACATTTAAGTACATCAGAATTACTTTTTTGAAGCTCAAATTAATGAAAAACACAATAACATCATAAACAAGCATTGAAGACTTCACTTACTTACAGCAATAGAAAAACACTTATATTGATTTTAAAATAATGGAAGAATTTTATTTCATCCGTAAAAGAAGTAGTTCTACAATAGATGGAAAAGCAATTACAAGCAAATAAACAAACTGAGAAAGTTTTAGAAGACTTCACCATCATAACAAAAGTTTTTGTCAACCTACTTGAGAGCAACTTCCTA
The DNA here is from genome assembly GCA_019297695.1 of Apostasia ramifera. Lineage (NCBI taxonomy): Eukaryota > Viridiplantae > Streptophyta > Magnoliopsida > Asparagales > Orchidaceae > Apostasia > Apostasia ramifera. The sequence continues at coordinate 55,700 of JAEMOT010000744.1, forward strand.
ATCTTTCCAGTATCATCTTTGCTTACTGCTACATATGATTTTTGCTCTAGTTCATCATAATCAAAATAACTTTTGACCTAACAATTTTATCATTTCATATACAGTTACTTTCCATTTCTAATGCAACTACAGTTCCCATACATAATGAAATCGCAGAAACTATTTTCTATTTATCTCCAACAAACAGGGATTTAAAATAATTTCTTATTATATAACTTGTAGTTCGAACATATATCCATGTCAAGATATCAATATAGTGAAAATTAACTTAATTGATGACAAAATTTTTGTTGCACTACATTTACTTCCATGCTATAAAGCATATATTATTTATCTCTACAAGTAATTTGTATGTCACCAAGATTATCTTTCATAACAATATTTTTCTTTAGAATACATCACTTAGAAACCCAGTTAGGAATATACTACTGAAATCCTCATTTGAATATTAATCAAACCATCCGGATAACGAGATACGCATGCTATGTTGTTGTGACTAGTGAGAAATGACTACTCAAAAGTAAATAGCCATTTATTTAGTCATTAATAATGACTGGTTTTAAGGCAAACTGATCAAAATCCAATTTAAAACATGAGATCAAAATTATGGAGGGTGTGAAAGCTTCAACAGAAATAGTATACATTGGCATCAGGGACCCTTTTTTCCTGGAGTACGTGAGCAGTCATAATTTCCACGTGTTGAAAAAAAACAAATAACAGAGAGCAACAGAATAAGCTACTCATCATCATCACAAACCATATCTCAACAATTTAGGATCAGACTTATGAAACTATTTGACCTACCTCTCTCTCCGTTCAGTTCCTTTAGCTACAATATTATCTGATCACTTTACTAATCACAAAGAAAAGGATAAGTAATTTGGACAAAAAGGGAAATAACTTGGACAAAAAGAGAAGTGACTTGAACAAAAGGATGCAAGTGCCTTCTGTACCACACAACACACCAAATGTATTTCAACACTTTATCCATCATGCTCGGATCCTGTTAATAATATACCACCAATTTCATCATTATTTTGGATAATCTGAAGATCCAAACCGCTCACTCTTCCTGATAACTTGATCACCAAGTATCGTATCTCCAGTACAAGTTCTTTTATCTTGACTAAATTTACACTCCACGTATTTAATTTTAGATCTACTAAGGCGAAAAGTTTTTAGACTCTTAACATATTCCTCCATGACTCAAATTTTATTTTAATCTTATCTCTAGTCTTATTAACAAGAAAAATATCTGCAATATGCATACACCAACACATCTTGAATCTCTATAGTTAAAACCTCCATAACCAAAGCAAACATATGGACTTAAAATTGAACAACGATGTAATCCAACTATAATAAAGAACTTCTTAGTCATACCATTTTTTGTCCTAACATAAGCAATAGCCTTCTTATACATATATTCAATAATTTGAATATAAAAGCAGCAAACTCATTTCTCTTCTAAGACTCTCCGAAGTACTTCCCTTCCGAATTGATTTTGTGATACTCGAACAGCATAATCTATGCTCAATCATCATATCCTAAAATTTTAAAGTATGGCTTATTAATTTAATTATTCTATAGCTTGTACAATCCAATACACCGCCTTTACTTTTGTAAATAGGTACCAATTTATTATATACTTTCAAATTTGTAATAATATAGGATGATAATTTCACTATTTGTTTCATTTAATAGACAAGCAAAATTGTTTGTGGGTTTTAATATAATTCTAATCATTGCATAATAACTTTCAAAAATTCTTTCATTCAATCAAACTTTTCTACCATTAACCTGTTGACCACTATTTTTGCAAATTCATACCATCTCATATCAATTGCCAAGTTATTTTTGTCACATAAAACTTCTAAGGAACTCCTCCATTCGACACATCTAGATTTAATTTTATTTCTGACCTGCACATCTAAATCCCTATTCTTTAAATACTAGAACAAAGTTGCATAAATTTATCATATCTAGGAATTATTTTTAAACCAAACTCAAGCATCATCAAAATTCCAACTAAGATTAATTTCATAAATTTAAGTAGCCTCACAGCTGGTATAAACCTAAAATTATCTTAAAAAATTTTATGACCGGTACCAACCTAACAGCAACCCTCAACTTTTTTCATCTAGTCTCAGGATAGAAAATGGAAAGTAAGCATGGACGAATGAAGCACGCAATAACAAACATGAGAAGATCACTGAACAGAAATAAAAAAATCAAGAATAGCAATTATAGAAAGTATAAGTAAAAGGATTCAAATAACAAAATAAAAGTTGAAAAAAAATGCCTTGGTACAGTGAGAAAGACTAAAGCAAGGTTCATATGTAAAAATTCTAATGGATGAGAAAAATAAGAAAAATATCATCATACTGTGATTCAATAAAACATTAATTTCTTTTCACCTATTTTATGTTATGTAATGTCGATACACTAATATTTTCCCAAATTTGGCATAATCAAACTCCAATTAGTAATTACCTCCAAGATAGAGATATAATATTTTCTTATCATTTTTAGTATTATACAAGCAAATGAGCAAGAAGGATGTCTTAGCTACTTAACAAGATCTAAATGTCTTGAAAATTAGAGGAAAAGCATTAACTCATAAACCCTAACACTAAACCCTAGAAAAGTTAATGTTTTCAAGTATAACACAATATCATGCAGGTCCACAATTCTAAATTTCTAGCATCTGGGTCCCTAGATAGGTTAACGTTTTCAATAAAGATTCTAAGGTTATCTCAAACACTTCACGGAGATCCATCTAAATTGTTTTTGTTTTAATAAATGCATTAAAAAAATAAGTCATTTTTAAAAAATTTTAAATATAAAATTACTTTTATACCCATGTTATTATTCTCTCCCCATCTCGCTTCTCTCTTGGGCAGCAACTTGCCGACATCACCTCGCAACGACCACTAGCACCTCATGGTGGAAAAGAGAGGAGGGGTGCGGGATACCCTCCTCTGTGGGTTCTTCTGTGGGAGAGATAGAGCAAGAGAGAGGAAGGGTGAGGGCTGCCCTCCTCCGCCTGCTCTCACAGGAAAGAGAGAGGGATAAGGAGGGAGTGTGCTTCGTGCAATCCACCACATCCTGCTCCTCCGCGGGAGGGAGAGAGAGAGAAAGGAAGGGGAAAGCTACCCTCCTCTGCCTACTCACCACGAGAGAAAGGAGATATTGGGGGTGGCTACATGCGCTCCACACCCATAGAAGAGAGAAAGAGGATGGGATGAGTTTCTTTACTTCGCCTACTCCCTAAGGGGGAGAGGAAAGAGGGGGGGAGGGAGGGCAGGCCTGCAGCTACATAATTCCCAGAGGAGAGAGAAGGGGGGAGAAAGAAGAAACAAGAGAGGAATGGGAATAAAAAGGACATTTGACAAAATTTTAATAATAAAGGAATAAAAAAAACTAATTGATGTATTATATGTGACTCAAGAACACAGATGTTAAAAATTTAAAATCATAGATCTGCGTGTCATTTTGCCCTAAATTTAAGGACTTGGATGTAATTTATCCAAAAAAAATTCAAAAACCTAGTGAGCATCTCTACAACAAAAATGGAAATCCAAAAGCAAAAAATTTTCCAATGTGGCATTACCAACATTCATTTCAATCAATTTGAAAGGATTCAGTCAAGCTAAAATTTTTGGAAAATATTGTCATGCTAAGGTCAAATAGGTTTCGCAGAAAACAACACCCCGCAACATATTAGATTAGTAAAAATTTACTTAAGATGTTATACAAAAACTAGAAAATTTAAAAAGAAAAAAGAAAAAATCAAAAGCTAGTGGCATCTTGGTTGACATAAACTGCACAGAGAACAGACTATGATCATGGCTACAAAACCTTTCTCGATTTACTAAAAATGAGTCATTCAGAGATCTCTTAACTTTCATCAGTTTTAAGAAGACAATGGTTAAACAATGCTATTACAGAACTGCATAGTTAGTACCAACTTAGGATATAAAGAAAAGCCGGTAGTTTCTTCAATGACCCCAATGCTTTGAATAGAATACCAAAAAGGAAATGGCAGTCCCCCTACAAATTCAGGTTGACACTGGGTTGGGCTATTTGTTAACTTATTGTTCTAAAATTTGGAAAGACGGAACAAACAAAAGCAACCTCCCCTAAAAAACAAGTTGATTCTTCAGAAGACTTGATTCTTGATGATTCATAATCATTCTTATATACTCGAATAAAAGATATGATTAAATACAGTTGGCGCCATAAGGTCTGGTATATGTGGCCACAATTTTTAATCTAAGACAACTGGTTGAATCCGTTGCAAAATAATTTGCAATTGGGTCCTCACATTACCGTAGCAGTTAATTTCAAATGCCTTCAACCAATTACCCCTCTTCTCTGCCATCTTCGGCTTCAACCTCTGTGAGACTCCAGCACTGCCCTTGTTGTCCCATTAAAGCTGCTTCTTCAGCCCCACATTGTTTCATCTAAACAAGCTGTTTTGGACAAGTGATAAAAAGAGGGAGCTATGGAAGGAGGTACTTATACACATGTTTATAACATTTTAGATTCAAGAAATGGAGAAGGACAAAAAATAAAATATTTTTCGGAACTTACAACCAAACTGAAACAATAATTTGAGCTGAGGGATCTAATTGAAGATTCTAAGAAACACTTGAGGTCCAATTGTTAGTGTTCCACCCTTAAAACAAAATAATTTATTATGCAAATTTATAGTATGATCGATGGAGAGAATGAAAGTTGGCTTTACGAACTGCAGCGAAATATATCAGGCAAAAAGATATTGCAAAATTTTTGGACAGTAACATTGCAGCTAAAGAAAAGAAAATTCAATATATATTCTGAAAAGAAAATGCCATCTGTGTAGTAGCTTACTTCCACTCGTTTAAGATAATCATCATGTTTTCTCCTCTCAGCAGCTCTAGCATTCTGAAAAGATCAATGCAAAATTATAAACCCAGTATCAGAAAAATGGCAATTTGGTATTACAAAAAAAAGAGCTCCACTGAAATAATCCATATCTAGTCAACAAACAAATTATGTGGCATGCATTTGTTACCAAGCAATTCTTCTTTGCAAAAGGGGCACGTCGATGATAAATACATGTTAAAAATGTCAACTCAGAGCTGAATATTGGACAGTCCAAGCATCATTCCTTAGGTTTAGGTTCTCAAAAGCATACCTCGCGCAATTCTTCAGCGCACTGTATAGTATCCAGACTTGACTGCAATAAAAAAACACATCAATTAAATGACATTTGAACATCAGAAAGATTAAAGACGGCACAAACCAATCTGACATTTGAATTAAAGAGATGCACAAGCAGGCCAGTCTATCAAGGCACCAAAGGAATTTGCAGAATACAATGGCGATATCCATGCAGGTAGTTAAAAAGCACGGGCCCACTGAAACAGCTCACAAAGAAGATAACAATACCTGAAGACGATGAACTCTCTCCATCAAACTTCGAATCTCATCAGAGGCTCTTTTCTCTGAGCTAGCTAGAATTTCTCTTTCATGTTTCAAAATTGAAACCTGTTTATTTATAAAAATTAGATAGTCATCACTTCCAAATCGATTTTCTAGCCACAGTATGTTTATCTCACCTCCATAGATAACTTCCGTGAATTTTCTTCAGAGGCTTGTAAAGAATCAGAACTTTCACGAAGTCTCTTTTGATAATCAACAAGCAAGTGAGTCAATTCCATATTTCTTGCAGAAACGGCGTTACACTCCATCCTCTAGCACAAAATCATCAATAAAAACAGTTAATGATGCATCGCATTCCACTCTTCTACCTCAGATTCCAGAAAAAACACCATTAAACTCTATACTCAGATCTCAGTAACCTAAAACCAAACTATCTAGAGAATATGGAGTTAAAACATGGCCACAAGCTGCTTAAACACTTATATGGTGTGATGTATTAGATCCTGCATAACAAGCTTGCAAATTTAGAATATATTGCAAAATGAGATGCCAACGACTCACAGGAGATCAAGGATGGCATATCACACAAAAATTTACGTCTTAATAGGTTTCACAGAAAAAGGTCAAAAGAAAGGATCGAGACTGATGCCTAACGCGCAAATATATGATAAACAATGCAGGACCATGCAGAATAGAAATGGGAAGCAAAGCAACCTGATTTTCATGTTCCTTCATGAAACTATCAAGCCTCTCTTTAGCAAAATTAGCTTCCAGAGACATTTGATCACGCTCTGCTCTGACTGAAATCCGCTCTTTACTGAAATTAAGACATAACCACCACAGAAACATATTAAAAAAACATCAAGGAAATTTCAGCTATAGGACTATACAACCAAAATTTGTAAATTTGAAGTAGCTGAACTGTATTCTCTGAACGTGTGAAACATCATCATCATCATCTTTACAAGCAGCAGTAGCACAGTCCAAGTAATACAACTATGGTTCATAGAGTTCTTTAGTCATTCATTCCAGTATGCAGCTGCGTTTGAAATTATTGTAGTCTAGTTTCTTTTCATTCTAGTTACTGACCTCTAAAATGCTGGCTTACCCCCACTTTCCATTGGATTTGCAAAGCTCCCATATTACCATATATGCAGGCACATCCCATCTGAATCTATCTTAAAAACTCTCAACTAGTAATAGATGTTATCTTTAAAAAAGTTATAGTAATTTCCCCTTTACCCCTACTATATTCATCCACTCTTTCTAATTACGGGCATGATCAATGCCTGCCTACATTTAATTTAAGTGCTCATGCAAGTTCAAAGAAGAGCAATATGTGTGCATCTAACAAGATTCAGTTATTTTATTTGACAATTACGAATGTATTTATGTAAATCATTGATTTTATAGAATTTAGGATCTAGACAGAATTGGTTAATATTGTTCACCCACTGAGAAAATCACTAAAATAACGGTAAGTAAGATTTCCATATATCCATTAATACAAGCCTTGGGGGAACGACACCCCAGAAGCTATCTCATGGGGGCAGAGAGCCCAAAGTTTATATAAGTCTAACATTAGAATCTCATACTTCTGATATAGGACTCAAGCCCGATACCTTGTACATGGATCATAACAATCCACCACACTCCACAGTCTCAGCACCCATATTGGTTGGCATTGCACTAGTTCTCACTAGCTTCAGGCGAATACCATAATGCTAAAGTCACCACCAGCACCACTCTACCAATTGATACGAATCTTGAGAGAACCACACCCCAAAAAGCTAGCTCAAAGGGGTAAAGAACCCAAAGTTTATATAAACCCTAAATTAAAATCTCATACCTTATAATTGGATCGTAACATCTACATTATATTGACTAATAATTTTGTATGAATATTCTGATTGTTAGAAATTTGATTTTTGATTAATTTGATTTGATATGTACCAGTTGTCTAATTGTGAAGGAAGGTGATAGGACAGAAAACCATGATGTACATCTAAATCCAAAAGGCAATATAAAGGATATAAAAATACCACTAATTAAGAGAACAATAAACAATAACAACCCTTGACTCCATTTGTTGAATACTTGACCAGTATCAAGCAATAAAAATTTATCCTATCTTCAAATACTTATGCTTTATACCATCACACAAAAATAACCAAATACAAAGGTTATATAAAGCCAAGACTCAATTTAGTTCAACAAACTAATAAACAAAATAATGAAACAAAAGCAATAAAAAGAAGATAGCACCAATCAAAAGAACAAGAAATGATAACAAACCCACGGCTCCATTGCTGAACCCACAACCAACATCAAGTAACAAAACTTTATCCTATCCCTAAATACTTACGCTTTATATCATCACATGAAAATAACCAAACCCAAAGGTTATATAAAGCCAAAACCCAACTTAGTTCAAATGATAAAAACAAAGTAATGAAAAAAGAACAAATAACAAAAACAATTAAAGTTGATACCATACAATGCCCTACAGTATAATGCGTATTATTTCAAAACAAAAGTAATATTAAATCTAAAGACGATTATCTTTTCTATCATTGTTTGAAATTAAATAAACACTCTGCAAGTTAGAATAATAAAATTTGATGAAAGCAAGCAAGCTCCCATATTATTCTGTACATCTTTTAAATTTTGACCTAAATTCTCAATAACTTGTTAGTAGATCATTTTCTTGGTTTTCTAAACCTTTTCCTATAGATGAAAGTTTGTGGTGACAATTATGTTCGAAGCTCAAAACTTGCTCGCATTTTATTCGATTCAAATCTAACTTGATTTTCTAGCATAAAGCAAACTTACTTGAATGAATTCAATCAAACTCATAATCGACTCGATAGATGAACATACATACATATTTAGAGTTTTTCGAAGTACACTTAAGATATTTTATTTGTATTATTATGTAATAATAGTTAATATAAACAAATTAAAGTAAGAGTACACACATAAAATTCATAATAAATTTGTAACATAATATATTAATAGAAATAAAAGGTGTGATAAGTATTTTAATAAAAAAAATTATAATTACATTACATTTAACTGAAAATCAAAAAAATAACTAAGCTAAATCGAACTTGATTCGAATGAGATGTTCAATTTCGATTTAAGCCTAACCTTCCCCGAACTTGACTCAAGGCCATCCCTAGCAGAAAATGACTTCCTATAACTTGAAAAATTGCCTACCTTGCATTTCTATGTTAAAGAACCATACTAAAACAGTTCAATGCATATGCAATATATCTATATATATGCATTGTATGTGGGAATGTCTATACACCCATGTGCATACACAATTTTTCCTTAAAAAAAATTGATAATAATATAGCTCCTCACAAACTAGTATTTTAGTCTGCATTAAGTATATTAAGAGACTTATCACCCCATTCCACTCTAGTTGCGACTCTACAACATAGTCTCATAATTAAAGGCTCTTGTCATGAATCATGATTGAACCCAGCACAAGTGGAGCAATATGAGAAAATAGATGGTAATTTCTCTGCAGGCTGGCTTTCATTTAAGGACAAACTAAATCTTCTCATCCTCATTAAATGCAGCGAACCTATTTCTATGATCGGTTCATGTCAATCCATATTGGCTGTGGAAATTTGTACACACAACAATTCCCATCCACAACCCATGCTTGTACTACTCTTCATTAGTGCCAAGAATGACATGTAATTCCATGAAACGTTTACACAATATTTCATCTCATATAAGCCCATCATGATGCCTTGAAAAACAAAAAAGCAAGCAAGAACATGAATAAAATTTTGGTTAAAATTACTTAAAGAGCAATAATCTACAAATTCATATTAGTTTCAAGCCTATCCTCAATTTTCTATATTATCTTCTCAAAAGAACTTATTTATGGAATAACATGAATGCAACCTGAGCTCTAATACCAATTGCATAGATAAAGGTGATAAAAAGAAACATTTTGGAAAACGACTAAAAACTTTTTTTGATGTGGCTTAAACTCCAAAAAACATTACAAAGTACAAATAAATACCATCAATTAAGAAAATAATCTGAGCCTAACATACTACAAACATCAAAGAATTCATGTTAAACTAAAAAACTAAGTCAAATTCATAATCCTATCAAACAAATACATGACCATCATCAAGAAGTCAAACCTTGAAAAGTCAACACAATATACAAGTTGGTTTCAGGTCATAATCCTTGAAATATTAATTAAATCGGTTAGATAAATGATGGAAATTAGCAAGTAGACTCATATGTGGACTAAATGTGAGCCAAATCTATTGACTCATGTGAACACCTATGAAAATCACTAACAATAATTTACCTGAATTACACAATCCAAAATTTTCTGTTACAGCCACGTACTCTCCAAATTAGAAAACCAACTAAACTTATACTTTTATGTATGAATTAAACATCATTTTAATCATTGCAAGAAGAATTATTTAAGTTATAACCAAATGCATCTCAATTAAAAATCATAATAAGTATGGACATAGGAATCACATAATGGTGGGGACACAAATCAGCATTGAATTAGACAGCCAGGATGACGTATGTACTGAATCAAAATTCAAATTCAAATTAATTAGAGCTATAAGAGATTTCCATATTAACTTTATTTATATTTGATTTGATTCAGAGCATATTTGGGAGATTTGAAAGACTCATCATATTTGGAGCTGATTTTATTTTATTGTAATAAAATTAGTTCCATATTTATTTTTATTTATTTGGTATTTTATTTTCTGTATTTAATATTGTATTTTCAAATTTCTTCATAGGATCTCTCTATATAAAGAGGTCGCCTTGCATTGTAAAAGGGGATAGCATTTGATGAATGAAATTATGTTTGAATTTTCTGAGAGCCTGAATCCGGGTTAAGGGGTCGATATTCCGGTGAAGGAAAGGATAGGGTTAGCCTTTGGTGAGAATCCTCAAATTAGCCTACTTATCCACTTTTTCAAGAAAATAAAAAAAATAAAAATTCTTTGCGCACTCACCTACCTTTGAAGCTCGCTCCGCTTGTGCCGCCTTCGCCTCCTTCGATCCCCCGACTACCCGCGAGAGCAGGCAACCGCATCGCGGCTGCCCCAACCGTGCGGCCGGCCACTTCCCGCGTCCGGCCTACAGCCATCGCCCAAGACGTCTGACCTCGATCCCGCTGGTTCTGCCTTCCGTAACATCGTGCACGCTGGTTTGGTCATCTGCAACATCGAACACGAGGCTTAAGTCAATGGCCTCCTCCATAACATCGGCTACGATGTTTTCGGCTCACCTGGTTGCGATTAACTCTCATCATCAGTAACTCTTCTTCGATTCAGATCGCTGCCGGCAACCGCGCCGCTGCTGCCCCAGCCGTGCGGCCAGCCACTTCCCGCGTCCGACCTGAAGCCATCCCCCAATACGTCTGACCTCGATCCTGCTGGTTCTGCCTTCTGTAACATCGTGCACACTAGTTTGGTTATCTGCAACATCGAACACGAGGCTTAAGCCAACGGCCTCCTCCATAACATCGGCTACGATGTCTTCGGCTCGCCTGGTTGCGATCAAATCAGTTAATTCTCATCGTCAGTGACTCTTCTTCAATTCAGATCGCTGGTAAATTCTTTCTCGAACCCAACTAAGCTGATTATTTGATTTCAACACAAATTATTCGCTTGACTTGGGTTATTTATTTGGCTCTAATTGTGTGACCTGATACTTCTTTGTGTGTCTAATTACTGTTGGATTTAACTGTGAAACATCAGTCCTAAATTCCTGAACCTCGGATCTAATTTATTGAATTTAAATTGACGCCCTAATCTAAGTTGAAATTCTTATTTATCATACGATCCAATTTAATATTAATTTTAAAATATCTTAATTTACGGGTTTCAAAAATCTTATTTATCATATAATTTATCTAGAAAATATTTTTCTCTTAATTAAAATAATTTGCTAATCAATTTTGCTGAATATAAATATAGAATATCATTTATAATTTTTTTTTCCGTCCAGCATCACATAATATTAAGGCTAACGGAATGAATAATACCTCACTCTTCCTAAATCTTCTTCCAAAATTCTAGCACGTTCAGAGAGTTTCTCATAGGCTTTCTTTGAGACTCCCTGAAAGCAAAAGGGTGAAACAACAGTAAAACAAAAGTTTAATGATTTAACAAAATACCTCAAATACTTTCTATACAAGAAAAAATTCTTCACAGCTCACCTGTGATCCTTCAAATGGACGCATGAGCTCCTTCTTGCCATCATCTACAACAATAAAAGTTCAAACTAACCTAAGCAAACTAAATAGCTTTAGATCCATGTTAACACCAAGAAAGCTTAAACTGCAAGCAATCCATTTAGTAGAGAATGTTTCATCCACGAAAAAAACCGCCCTTATAAAGTGGCATATTTTCTCATAGTAATAATGGCAGTAAACAATGTTTTATGTATGTTATTTATAAATTTAATGGTTTGATCTGACTGCCAAACCTTACACCAATTTTAAAATATCACTAACTGATGAATATAAATCATACTCACAAAGAAATGGTATTGCAGCTAAGATCATACTCAGTATGCAATAAAAGAGGCATATGCAGAAAATAAAAAATGCTTATTCAGCATGCAACAAGCAATGACAATTTTCAAATACGACAACTCATGCCAAATATCCTACAACTTACATTATCAAATCTATTCAGTCGACATCCAATGTAAAAACTTAGCAAACAATCATGATATAAATTATTTAAAAAATTACACTAAAACTAAGGAGTTGCCTTGAAACAATGCATTGTATTGCCTAAATGCAGTAAACAATGTGCAAAGAACACTACATTAATACCCGAGTGTAACGATAAGTGAGCAAGCATTCCCATATTATGGACGAATGCGAGTAAAAAAACTAGTCAAAAACACTGGGATAAGAATAGGAAGTTAGAATATAGATACTCTAACAAACAAATTAATGGAGTTAGTGGATATCATGATTCATAAGAACATTAATGTTATCTGCCTTCAAAAATGAACTTGGTGTTAGTGGATATCATGATTCATAAGAACATTAATGTTATCTGCCTTCAAAAATGAACTTGGTGGAATAGAAGGCCAAAAAAATTGATAAATTAAGCTTCAAGCTTTAATACTTGAGTAAAAATAGGACTAAACATAGGGTGGGTCTATTTTTAAATAAGAGTTCGAGAGATGACATAATGGAAGTCAAAAGAAACTGACATAAAACTTTAGCATTAAAATTTATAATCATTGGATGACATTTACCATTATAACTGTGCATGCAATATATTAATTACAAGTTTACTCCACCTAGTGAAATAAAGACTTAGTTTGTTACTTTTGTTATATGAAGTACAAATGTAGTTGGGATAAACACTTATATTAGAAATGTGACAATTGAAAATCAATTTATCAGAGAGGGTGATTTAGATACATCAAATTAATCATACAAAATAATAATGAAATAGATGATGTTATTAGCAAAATCTAAACAAGAAGAATTAAGAAAGAAATGCATCTTTATGTTTTGTTTAATAGAAAAATCTAACACAAGCTTAGTTAAAATTTAAAGGACAGCAATAAAACATGCGATGTTATATGGTGCTGAGCAAGGTTTTAAAAATCGAACCGGACCGGCCGGTTCAACCGGTCGAACCGTGAACCGGCCAGCCAACCGGTCCGGTTTAATTTTATAACCGGATCCGCTTAAAACCGGCCAGAACCGGTCTAAACCGCGGTTCAACCGGTCAACCGGTGAACCGGTACGGTTGGACCAGTTGAGTTTAAAATTAAAAAAAAAAACTTTCCTAAACTTTGGGTCCCTAACTCAGCCTCCGTTCTGCGGCCTCTACTCGCGCGACAGTCATGGACTCGCGATTTCTCTTGCCTCGCACTCTCCTCTCCAGCCCCCATTCTTTCAAAATGATTTAGTATTTTAGTATTTTAGTGATATGAAATGATGAAATAATTTAGTATTTTAATATTGATAAAGCATACATTTGTTCAGATTTTTTAATGATGTACTAAATATTATACTCAATTTGTGATTTGCGAATATTTTGTTGTTGTATCAAATCTATTTAGTACATGCCATTGGAAGTGAAGTGGTTGCCCAAATATCTAACAAATTTCTCTAAAAAATAGAACATTTTTTTATTTGATAAAATTTATGAGAGTAGATGATTAGTTAGAACAACAGACATACAAAATTGTCCTAAATGATTAAAAGACATATAACAACGTATCAATTTAAATTTAAAGGATCCAGGAGTTCGCAATAATACATAAAACCATAAAACAATATAACATCAAAGGACGAAAAGAAAAAACAAATAAATCAACCCAAATATCAGAATTGGATTTCCTACAATTAACATAAAAGGAAAAACATATCAATAGCAAAATGGGATGCATGTACATATTTAAGCCAAGTGAAAACAGTGTCCTTATCAAGGAAAAAAAAGCAGTTAAAGATAAACAAGAAAATCTCTTCAAAAGTAAAAATATTGGACACTGGACACATCTTTAGGATGCTGGCAAGCTTTTTCAAAAGAATCAGAATCTTCAATAGTACTAAAGAGAAGTCTGCTAACAACTGCAAAAAAAAGAAAAATAGCCTTAAAAAAACTACCAGTAACATCTCTGGCAGAAGCAATGCTAGAGGTCCGGATTTTCTGTTCCTCCTCATATAACTTCTTGTACATTGCAACCTATATAGAAATTAAGAAAATCTATTCCAAGAACAAACAAAGACTGCCACAGCTTTTTTCAGGAAGCCACGTCCCTAACTAAGAAGGGAGAGTAAAAAAATAGTATAAAGCTCTTACTGCACTATGAAGAGACTCTATCAAGTTTGTTTGTTCCTCTGATCTTTTCAGGACAACTTCAACCTTAGAGGCAGCTTCAACACTAGCTCTTTCGAGTTCAATTCGGAAATCATCCTAACATCCAAAGAAAAATATCGGACATGAATTTACAGAATTATTAAATAAAATGTCATTCTAATCAAAAGAAAAAGCTATTGCGCAAAACTAAAGGCATCATATTTCACATTAGCAAAAAAATCTTCAGAGTGCGGAAGAGAGGGCAGGAATGAGGAGTGAGTACATTAATTGTTTAACAAATACAAATATATCGAACATTTTGCAATACTTGAAACTAACCCTCATCTCTGCTTCTTTTTTATCCAAATCAGCAGAAAGCCTGTGCACAAGCCCACGCAGTTTAACGTTTTGCTCCACTAATTCATTTATACCCTTGAAGGTCAAGTTGGCCAACTGCTTCAATTTTTAAGAGAGAAATATACAAAATATACATAAGCTCGCTAAAAGATAAAATATACTTTTAAAACAAGAAAAAAAAAAACTCACATGGTGCTCAGTCATAACTAGGCCAGGATCAACTAGAGCACTAAATCTAGAATCAGAATTCAGGCTATCTTCATCATAAAGCTGTGAATTATCACTGCAACGAAGTTGAATATCTTGGCATTCCTTCAGGAGAACCGTTACCTAAATTCAACCAAAAAAGAAAATCTAGCGAAACTTTATTGATAGTAAAACAGAAAAAGGTAAGTAGTCTAACAAATGCCAACATAGTGCCAAGGATAAATCCAAACACAGCCAAAAAAAAAAAAAATGGGCACGTCAAAGCAAGTCAAAATACGTAACTAATTAGTATAGAAATGTCCCAAAATGCTTACCTGCTTCTGGAGATCATTAATCTCTCGTTGAGAAATATCATTTTCCCGCTCTTGCCTCGTCAACTCGGCCTTCAAACACATAAATTTACAAAATTAACTGCAGGACAAAATAAGAATGAGTGAGTGTGATATTAACTTACCTTCAGTTTCCTTATGGAATGCTCATAACTATCATGCTCTAACAGCGCTTGCTGCAATTTTTCATTCATTTTAGCGTATGCATCTATCATTCCCTCATGCTCAGCTGAGAAAGAAGACAAATGAAACATAAGAACTTCATCAAAAACATCAAAAAAAGAATGAGAAAAGATATCTCTAGAAGTTCATGGTCAGGTGACAATTAGAAGTAGCAAGGAATCAGGAACAAGTGTTTGGTGCATGGTAGTAAGGGCAGCAGATAAAACATAAGAATAAGGGGATTAAGAACTTCACGAAACAGCATAGTTAGGCTAGCTACAACCACCACCACCAAGCCTAGCTACATGAATCTTTTGTTTCCATTGTACTCTATCGAATAAACGAACCCACGAACAAAAACAGTTACAGTAAGATGCCTTGTTAACAACTATTTTTGGTTTAAAAAAGTGTGGACAGAAAAGAATACATACCGATTTACATTGTTTGACAAACTAAAAATCTGAATTACAGTTTCATTCAATAGCACATCCCCAACTGTATGCACTGATCTTAATTGCAGCAAAAGATGCAATGACAGAGGGATCAACAACAAAATGAAACTATTAAGAAAGAAAAAGGGCAAGACATAATTTACATAGCTAGAAACTATGCAACAAATAAACAAAATATGAGTTGGCATCATATGCATTACTTATCAGGAATGATCTAGTGCAAAGCATGAAAATAAAAAATAACTAGTTTGATTAAAGCTAATTCTTATGATCAAGCGGACTAAATTCAAATACCATAAAATTTAATATTACTTCATATACCAAAATAAAAAAGATGAGATATCTTGCAGCAGAACATACTTCCAAATAAGGAAAATCACTTCGCTCTTTATGAATATAATTCAAAATTATCAATCCTAAAGCATAAAAAGAAAAAAAAAATACTATAACATAGTATTGAAGTTTTTTTTATGAAAGTCACCTCGCTCTTCCAAAATCATTTTAGCCCTCTCCTCTATCTCATGTAAAACCTGTAGGTTTGTAAAACATAAGGAACATGCATAAGAAAAAACATACATACATTATGCTACCACACGTCACAAGTTGAAATGTGAAAAAGAATTACAAGTTTACCAGAGAAGCTGCAGTACAATAAACAAGTAGTTGACAAAAATACAAAATAATCCCACCGCAACCATAACTAAGAAAAACGGATGTATATCACTGGTGAAAGCTAACAATAGTATGAATTTTCTTTTCCTACCACAGGTGAGGTAGTATCAGCTTTGTTATTAGGGTTTAGACTAGCATTCAGCTACTCAAAGTAAACAATAATGTTGCCGAAGGCATATCTCAGTAGGCCTCAAACTTGATCAAATCAAAGAAATAATGTCCCTCAAAAACTTAAACCTGGAGCAGCTTTAGGTTTGTAAGTAAAGTTGAAGCTGATTCAACACAAACCCTATCAAGGAGCTGCATTTGATTGAAAACAGATTTCTTTTTTTCTGGATAGAACATTGGTAACAGATTTCACCTATACTAGTTGAGTAAAAATGTAAAAGGTAGACATTAGACTGAACCAATGTCAACCAACTGCCATGGCCCAAAAATATGCGACTGCCAGCGTTAAAATGAGCTTGCCAAAACAAGCTTATACAAAGAAAATTGGCTTAATACATATGATCCATATGAACGATAACACCTAAATCCCTATTCCCGAACAAAGATTACAAATACTTGTCAGTAAATGAAAAAGTACCTTAAAACAGAAAAAAAAAAACCATAAAGCAACTTCAGTGTAAGCATTTCTGGATTAATTTTTCGTAGCAAGAACAAGTTGCAATTCTAATAAAAGAAAAAAGAACTTCCAGATAAATAGAACGTTAATATCTCATTGCCCAGGAATCTTAGTTAACAGCAACAGAAGCTACTCGAACATGCATACACGTATTCCTGTAAGTTGGAATGTGTAAGACAAGCATAAGAGTTCGTGCATCCCAGATCAACCAACAGATTTCTGGCACTGAAAAAATTTAACTGATAGGCAAAAAAGTGGATTTGAAAGAAGAAATTGCAGGCACTCATGGACTTCAAAATTAAACATACATACATGCACATATAATATAATATAATATATGGAAAGCAAACGGTTTTTGAAAAATACAAATATTAATCATGTGACAAACTATAACAAGAGACATTAAACAGATTATTACCCGTTCAAGGACAGCTTCAGCATGCTTTCTACCCCATTTTTCATGTCTTAGGGCATCAGAAGCTTCTTGATATTTCTCATACATTTTAGTAAGCTATATTTCAAAAGAAAAGTCAAATAAGGATTAAACAAGATTGAAATGTTCCTACAGACTTAAAAAAGTGTAAAAAAAAATAAACATGACAAAAGAATTGTTTTGATTCCTACACTCCATCCATCACGAAGCAGTGAAGCAGCTAATGCAGTTCCTGAGATTCCTGCTGTTATCCTAGGGACAATCATTTGCTCATTATCATTACTAGCATCGCTTCCAGTTTCAGAGATCATTCTGTTGAATAAATCACACTCATAAATAGTCTTCTAATTAAGGAAAAAAATACAAAAGATAGAGACATACTGACATAGTAAAAGCATAATAAAATGAAAATTTAGCACAATAAACAACTGGAAGGATTATGTTCCACACTATACTAAAGTAAATAAAAAAGATACAAAGCCATGAAGATTCAAAAACCAGTCAATCACTGGAGGAAAAGACTATTAAACAGAAAGAGAATCAAATTGAATGCAATTTTGAATGGCGTTTACCATGTAGTTTAGATCTATATGGCTTTAGTCATGCTTATCTAGGCCATTCAAGCACCAGAAATGATAAAGTCAATAAAAGTAAAAGTCTTTTTATATTAATAGCAAATTACAATTACAGTCGTCAACGTTTAAACAACACTGCCAGGTTTTTTCGGAAAACTCTGGATAGCAGGCAGGCCTATATTTCTTGGTTTGCAAATATGTCACGTGTTTTTCTAGTTTGTTCCTATGGAGGTATGCCAAAGAGAATTGGATGATCCAAATGTTGAGAACATAGATGTGATTACATAATAATCGAATGACTTATACGTAAATAGTTGATAATATAGTGTGTATTATTTATTGTGTGGTGTACATATTTATTGTTAATGGGACTGGCCCACTTAGCCTACATGACACTTGAATATAATATGTGTAAGAAAACCCAAAGTGGGGTATTCATCTCTCCCAATTATTTTTTGTTTCATGACATTAAAGCTCTAAGGGAACCCAAGAAGGACAAACAACAATGTGCCAACAGCTTGCCTACACCCACCAACACCAATGCTATTTGCGTCGCACAAAGCCGCTGGGTGCAGCAACCACAACCACGTGAGTAAATTTGAAAATATGACATAAGATCTAAATTCAAGCTTTTATATTGTTCCTCTATGATCCAAGTAAAATCCATCATATCCTTTAATATAAAGGTTCCTCAGAGTTTATAAACTAAAATAGCTAAATTATGGCAATTTTTATCATATATAAGTACAGTTTATTTGTTATGTTGAAATTTTGTGTAAGATATCAAAATAATATTGATGAAAGTATTAAAATAAGAATGTTGTGAGAATAAATTTTTTTATGTTGGAGTTTGCATAAAGATGTGAAATAAAATATTTTTTATTTAAATGTAATGCTGGATGTGAGATTGTAACTAAAAAAACAATGCCTTTTTTGTAAGGCTACTATTAAAAAAATCCTTCACATTAAAAGCAAGAATAATATTTAAATGATGAGATAATTCCAAACAAATATACATTTAGGTAAGCAATTGTATTTTCATAGGAGGGTTAAAAAGATAGGAACTGATAGAACTCAAATGGAAACAAAGAGAATAATGATGGTTGGTTCGTAAGAAAAATGAAATTCAACTCAATGTTGCTTTGGATGAACAAAAATGTCTTAAATATATCATCCTATTTGTGTAGCATATCGTACAAGAATTTATTAGGCAGGTGTTTTATTAATGTTATATTAATATTATGTCACATTATCTAATTGTCCTAATATTTATATATCATTTTTGCGTGATGATTCATAATTTTTTATAAAATTATCTACACGTCATTAAACCAAATAATTATTTTTTCTAAATAACATAACATAACATAACACTAAGATAAAATCAAACCAAATGCCCTCTAGAGCATGAACAAGAGAAATAAAACTAATTATATGCAAGAATAAGAGGAATTAGCTCATACAAATTCACGCATTCACGTTAAAATCTCAATTCTGCAGTAAGCCACAACCTTCAAATGTATAAACTATCTTATTTCTATAGGCAACAAGTTCAGGATAGCTTGAATGAAGCCAGTTATCACTTTTGTATCACCGAGCTCCTTTACTTTAATTGGTAAAATACTATCATGTTGATAAAACGCACAACAGAGAATGTATGTGTGAAAAATGATCAAACTCATGTCAACTTTGAGTTGTATTACTTTTTCGATCCTTCTTCTATATTAACATGTTCAATGATTGTTTCATTTATAGCCGACTTGACAATCCAACCAAATCCCTTTATTTCACTTCTATGTACTTGAAAGGTATAGGACCAGAGTCGTAGGACCTCAAATTTTCAGCTTCTTACTTACAGTCCATTTCTATTGCATCATGTTAGTCAACCAAATTTTGTCTCTCATTCAATTAGGTTGAGACCGTAACACCTACTCCGCACAAGTAAACACTTTTTTCTTCAACATTTATTATAGAACAATATTTTTTTGAAGTGTAAAGAACTCAATTTCAAAGACAATTGAAAAGAAGCCCAAGGTGCTTCACCGGTTTTCAACCATACACAAAGCTAGTGCTTCCTTTTGACTAGCGAATATTGTGATTTACATTTGGATATCATAGATCAACATGCAGCATTGACGAGGCTAAAATTTACCAAAGCTCCAAAATAATATGCATCATAATATTATCTACAAGTTAATAGAATTTGCAAATTGATAAATGTCATCATGATATGGTCTACAACAGAGATTGAGATGAATAATGGACTATTTAATTTATCAACTCCTTTCAAATAAGTACACTTTTAAAAAAAAAATACGATAATGAAATGCCAAGTTGTCAAGCAAAAAGAAACGACCGGCAAGTGCAACTCCAACAATGTTCATGGGCACCATTGAAGATTAGATACAAAGTGAGTGGGATATAAAACGCTTGAACCAAGCATATTGTGTACTCATCCAAAGAGGCTTCGAGCATGACAGAAACCTCAATGTTAGGCTAGGCGGGATTACCTAATCTTATTGCTGATATTGCCCGATCAGAAGATCTATAAGATGGAGGAAAAAAAATCTAGATCAATTTAGACTAAGACCGGACAGCAACAAAAGTTTGGATCATGGAATGGATTTGGTGGAACTAGAACTACTAGAGTTCATATACCAATAGCAAGGCTATAAATTTTGCTCGAAACTCACTCGAGTTTAGCTCAACTCGAATTTCTCATGACTCGAATTCAGCTTGCTTGAAATGGGATCGACACAACTCAAACTTGACTCGATATTTTTAAATCTAAAATTTTTAAATATAATATTACACTTTTATGCAATGTAGTTAAAGTAATAAATATATGTTTTATGACCTATAAAAACAATTTTAAAGAAAATTAAGTTATTTATATTTATGTACATTTTTAAGTATCAATATCATTATTTAATATAATAATTTTAATACTTAAAAATATATGCTTGTCTACTACATAAGGCCGATCACTTAAGTCGAATAAACTAGAAACTCGACTTTAATTTGGATGACTGTAACTCGAACATGAAGAGCTAAAACTCAAAATGGGGTCAGCTCGCTCGAACTCAACTCATTTACAACCCCAACCAATAGACATGGGGAAGGAAAAGTGAAAATGATGCATAGAAAAAGAAGAGGGAGAAAAAAAAATAACGTATTGGAGGGAAACATTGTTTAATTCACCAAAATTTCCAAATACATAAATGAAAACTAAAAGAAGCCCTTAAAGAAGGTGAAACACTAAAAAGATACCAAATAAGGACATTCTAAATGCAAAAAGGAAACCACCAAGTCCCCGTCTATTTGATATACTTGAAATTTCTCAGAAAAAGTAATTGTAATCAACTTGGGAAACCTTCTTTTGTGCCTAAAATAAGACAAACATAAGGAAAATCACATGAATTTGTAGGCAGGCAGTCATAACTACCTATTCAATTGATACAATACGTCAGCTAACAAAAATGAAAGTGTAACTCATTATTACATAAAGAGAGATTAAATTCCTTGGAACATTGACAAGCCATCTTGATGATCATTTCACAAAAAGTTATATCTATCCTATCGGTCCAATCAAACATCTTTAATAGAAACCAAATAAGTCAAAGAATCTATCAAGATGAACCAAGCTGTAACTCTAGTTCTAATTTTCTATGAAAACTAAATAACTACAAGAAACCACTTTTATCTAATAAAAACATTACTTAATTTGATCACTTACTATGTATAAGCCTACAAAACATAAAATCGTGCAAACAAAAAACAACCTACTTATTCACCATAATTATAAAGAATATTTGTTCTTATTCACCGTATTTATGGTATTTGTTCTTATTCACCGTATTTATGGTATTTGTTCTTATTCGCCATATTTATGGTATTTATTCTTATTCACCATGTTTATCGTATTTATTCCTATTCACCATATTTATCATATTTTTTCTTATTTCAAAGAATATTTCAAATTCAATAGAATTGATTCTAGTTCACCTTCTTTTGCTCAGAATAATCTTACTTTTTTTTCCTTTTTTTTATGGCGGCTAAATAAGTGTATTCTGGTCAGTGAGAAAGGAGGCCCAGTGAACCCAACCTGAAAACAAAAACTATGCCAAAAGGCAAAAGAAAAAGCAAGCAAACAAAATAATATACATATAATGGGGCAAGTTTACAGGTCTTCCATATTTGTGCCAAAAGGTAACCTTGACAATGGAAGAAGATTCCATTCATTATTCTTCCTGGTGTTTTCAAGTTCATCTTCACACTTTTCTAATTTTATTTTAA
Source organism: Apostasia ramifera (assembly GCA_019297695.1). Classification (NCBI taxonomy): domain Eukaryota; kingdom Viridiplantae; phylum Streptophyta; class Magnoliopsida; order Asparagales; family Orchidaceae; genus Apostasia; species Apostasia ramifera. The sequence goes on from JAEMOT010000744.1 coordinate 78,087, forward strand.
AATCAGCAGCCTCCTGCAAACAAGCAGAGTCGAAAACATGTCACCAAATGCATGGAAGAAATAAAACAAGAATCTAATGAAAGACATACACAGAAAAACTAACATGATTTAAAACCACTAAAAGGAAATTTAATCATACAAATAAATATAATTACACAGCAAAATAAAGAGAGCTACGCGAGCAAACTACATACCTTTTCGAGATTTTTCCTTAAAAAGAGTTCCTTTTCCAGTTTCTCTTTATAGTCATTTACAACTTGACTCAAATGCATCTACACGTTCCATAAACCAATGAGCATTTTTCATTGACAGGCAAACAAATATTCAGAAAACAACATTAACCAGACCTCTAGTGCTTTGATGACACCCTCAAGCTCCCCCGCCTTCTTGGACCATTCCTCTGAACTTTCCTTGTACAATTCAACAAGCTTGTTGACCTTTTTAATGTATCCGTGAACAAAACGAATATTAAGCAAAAACCAAAAATTGCAACAATATATTAAAAGAGCACCAATTGAATAACTGAAGATGAATATTAGAGAAATTGTTTTTTGCATGTTAAAAAATGATAGTTTAGTCATCCACCATAAGATCTCATAAATAGGTCTTAACTGGCCTCACCATACTTTCTGTCAGTTCCCTCATGCATATTAAGAAAGGATGCTTCTCAATAAGTTCATGTATATTGGAGCATAATAGTACCAAAAATATATATATGCTAACTGTTATATTCATGTGTAGTATCAAAAGAAAAAAAAAAAAAAACTATTATGTTGATGTGGCTCTCAAACAACCAAGTTTTCAGACAACACTGTCAATGGGTAAAATTGTAAGCAAATTAGAACAAACTTCCTCATGCATCGTACAAAAGGCGATCAGCATTTTTGCCAACACATTCACTGAGATGGATAATGAAAACCATGCACTACCATTGGTTCAGCACAGATAGAAAATTACAAACCAAGCATTATGAGCACATGATACACACCATGCCATCACAAGCAACCCAATAACGTCATTGATGGTGGACTTGTGAAATAAGGCAATGAACTACCCATAGAAAAAAGTGAGGAAGAAATCAATAAGGCAAAACAATGTCTAGATTTTCCTAAATACATATATGGAGGCTTCATCACCTCAAAGAAATGGCTACATAGCACTCCCTCCATCAAGGTACAGTCACATACATTTTATATCATTACAAATACAGAGGTGGCTAGGCCTCTGGAGTCACGAGACAAGAACAAAAGAGACCACAAATGGGAAGCGCCAGTACTTCTGTGTCTGCTAACAGTTAGAGACAAATGAGGCACCACATGAATTTGGTGGTAAAAGAATAAGAAACTTGGCTACTTATGAAGTTTATACATGACTTAAACATCAATTTTATGGTGGATTAATGTTCTAAGTTAAATTTCAAATCCCCCAAATAACTAAACTGTCAGATCACACAAGTTCAAAAAGGTAAAAGATTTACCATACAACAAACTACAAAAACACACAATGTATTGTCCATTATAAAGCCCGCTAATACTGAGTAGTTACATCACAAGGTTGGTTAAACTAGACAATATAAGGGAAGCCCTAGCACTATGCAGCCGCTAAAGATAAGCAAAGAACCAGATGAATTTAGTGGTAAAAGAAAAGGCCCTTTTGACAATTACAAATTTTTTCATTCCTTAAACAACAATTTCATGATAGATTAATAACAACAACAACAACCAAGCCTTAATCCCACTAGGTGGGATCGGCTACATGAATCCTTTGTTTCCATTGCACTCTATCAGTTACCAAATTCTTATCTAAGTCTAAGTAACTAAGATCACTCCTTATAGTTTCTTGTCATGTCTTCTTTGGTCTCCCTCTTCCTCTTTGTATATGGGCAAAATCCAATAACTCAATTTTTCTAACTGGAGCTTCAATCGGCCTACGATTTATATGTCCAAACCATCTAAGCCGACCTTCTCTAAGTTTATCCTCAATTGGTGCAGCACCAACTTTCTTTCAGATATACTCATTTCTCATTCTATCCTTTCGTGTATATCCACACATCCACCTCAGTATCCTCATTTCTGCAATATTTATTTTATTTATATATTTTCTCTTTCCAAGCCAGCATTCAGCACTATATATCATCGCTGGTCTTACTACAGTTTCATAAAATTTACCCTTAATTCTGGATGGGATTTTTCTATCGCACAACACGCCAGAAGCATTTCTCCATTTTACCCATCCTGCTTGAATCCTGCTAATAACGTCATTATCTATTTCGCCATCATTTTGTATGATTGATCCAAGGTATCTAAAGCGCTCACTCTTCTTGACAATTTGATCACTAATTGTTACATCTTCAATATAAGTATTTCTTTCTTGACTAAATGTGCATTCCATATATTCAGTTTTAGATCTACTGAGATGAAAATCTTTAAATTCTAGAGCATTCCTTCAAAGCTCTAGTTTCACTTTAGCTCCCTCTTTAGTTTTCTCAATAAGGACAATATCATCTGCGAAGAGCATACATCAAGGCACTTCATCTTGAATATGTCCAGTCATGATTTCCATAATCAAAGCAAAAAGATACGGACTTAAAGCCGAGCCTTGGTGTAATCCAACTGTAATAGGAAAATCCTTAGTCAAACCTCCTTGTGTCCGAACACAGGTAACAACTCCTTCATACATGTCTTTAATAACTTAAATATAAGCAGTGCAAATCCATTTCTTTTCTAAAACTCTCCAAAGTACTTCTCTTGAGACTTTATCATAAGCTTTTTCCAAATCAATAAAAACTAAATGTAGGTTTTCCTTTCTCTCCTTAAATTTCTCCATTAAAATTCTTAATAAATGAATGGCTTCTATAGTAGATCTACCTGGCATAAAACAAAACTAATTCTCAGATACCTTATCATGATAGATTAATGTTAAGATAAATTTCCAATCCAACAAATAACTGAATTTCCAATGCACACAAATTTAAAAAGGTAAAAATCTTTTCCATACAGCAAAGTGCATCAAAGCACACATTTTATTGTCCATTGCAAAGGACATATATGTTCTAACTTGTGATTCCATTTGTTTAAGCAAGATCTAATTCACATATAAGGTACTGCACAGTAAAGCTAAATACAATTGTGACCAATATATAAATGCACAATTATACTAATTTTACAAACAAGTACCCGATATGAGCAACATTTGATTGTAATAGAAAATTTAGGGCTGCAACAAGCAGTCGGATGCAAAAGAATAGAGAACCAGTAACTAAAGTCCAAGCCCGGAATTAAAGCTTGTAGAACCTATGAGAGGAATAAGCTCAAAAAAGCACACTATTATTACAATTTCTTCTAAATTTTACGTAGTGGAGAAGAAATGAAGTTCATGAATTCTAATATACTTTGCAATTATTGGCTAGCCATGCTAGGTTGTGAATCAATTACTTTACCCCATGTAGTGAATTGAGTCTATTCGTGTTAGAGCTGACAGAATAGTGCCTACAAGACACTTAAATATATCTCGAACTAACATTAAGGTAGAACTTCCAAAAAGAAAAAATCAATCAAAATGATTTCCAGTTACTCGAAAATTCTTAAGGAAAAGAAAAAATCAATCAAAATGATTTCCAGTTACTCGAATATTCTTACTTTTCCCAAATATTGGTGTTTAAACATTTTTATCTCAACATTAGCTTCATATCATTCCGAAACACATTAATTCTCTTGAAACCCCTTGCTTGTCTCTCTTATCAAGAGACTCTTTAGTAAATATTACAGTATCCCTTCTAAGGGAAACACAGGCTACTATTCTATAATGTCCCTTATAAAATCCCCCACTTTTAATATTAGCATCAAAATGATGCAAGTGCAAGGAGGAAAAAGCATAATATAACAAAGTAAAATTTTGGTAGATCTTCAGGGCAAAAATTACACAAAAAACTCAAGGATAGAGAAACGCAAGGAGGCCAATGGGCAAAAACCATATCAAGAAAAAGGGGCTAATAAAGATACGAAAAAAAATATAATGAGCAGAACTACACTACATGTATTGAACAGTAAGCATTCAGCACATTATTTGAAGAACAAAATGATTAAGATATTGCTATCCAAAAAAAAGATTAAGATATGCTATTATAGAGTAATACAATAAATTTTTATATAAAAAAGTACCAACCAAACACATTTTGCAATTCTTGCTATACTTAATTTCTCATTCTGCATATTTGCATTCTCAACTCAAGAATGCTTCTTTATAAATTCAAGAGAGAATGTCTTTATTCAATTGTTACAAAGGATCCAAAGCCGAAGATCAAATTCAGAAGTGACAATCCAAACAATGCTATAAATCTATACTCAAAAGTAAGATATGAATGCTCACAGTATATTGAGTTTACCTGCGAGCACTACTCCCCTGGAACTAAAACTATTTTTTTCACTTCTTCATCAATCTAAATCAAATAAGATTATATATGGAACATAAGGACCTACAACATCTACACTTGTTGCCTTAACTCTGGATTTCAACCACATGACCAAATTGATAACTAAATTTATTAGTATTAAAATATCTAGATAATTGCTAACTATGAAAAATTGGTTAAGCCAATTCTACTGCACAAGTTACAAACGTTGTACTATAAAACTGAAGCAAGTGAAGCGGATAACATAAAAATGGATGCTCTCGAATAACCATGATAAACAATTCAACGGCCAAAGTTCACTTACAGTTGACAATTCCGCATTTAAGTGTTCTTCATTAGCAGCAGCAATGTCCTTAGATGAAAACAAGTCCTGCAACACAATAGAAAATCACAGAAAACATTTCATATAATGATTTAAATAATTATTATGTTAAAAAAAAATAACATTTCATATAACCTCTTCTAGAGATTTGACTCTGAGCTCCAACTCCTTTACTCTTTCCTTACTATGTTGTAGTGAAGTGCAGTATTCCTTGACCTGCCTCTCTAGCTGATATGCAAAATATTTCAAAACTTCAAACCACTATCAAACCTTCTTGTTCATATTACACCTCATATGTAATGCTTACATCAGTAATCTTGCCGGACATCTCTATTTCAACATCCATCTGCTTTCTGCGCAACTCAACAAGACTGTTAACCTTTGCGGTTAGCTCTTCATCAAGCCAAATATTTTGTTTCTCAAGTAGTTCCTTCTCCTACATACATAATAATTTGATGACAACTTGAATATTTCAAATTGAGAGGACAAGGAACAAATACAAATAAAAAATAAGAAATCAGCTTATTCAACATTCTTAACATCCAGCATAAAACCTTTTTTTTATGGTACATCAAACAAACAAACATAAAATTTGGAACAAAAAAAGAGTTAATTACTAAAAGGTTCTTACTCATAATTACTGTTTGGTACACGATTTTCAAAACTTGCTAAAAGGTCCCTATTTAAAATTTCATTTTTACCCCCCCCTTTCTCTCAGGCATGCACACTGAGCGGAGAGGGAGGGCAAGCCCGTCGCCCGCTCCCCATCTCTCTCTCTCCCCCCCTCTCTCCCCCTCTCTCCCCCTCCCTCCCTCCCTCCCTCGACAAGGCAAAGCAGCGTCAATAAGGCTGCGGCAAGGCAGCGTCAACAAGGTGGCAGCGAATGAAAAAAATATGAAAATTTGAAAAAGAGTTAAAGTTAAATAAAATAAAAATCTATTGAATTTAACAGCGGAGGGACCTTCTATATAATATTGGGTAAACTACAGTGACCTTTCAGCAAGTTTTTGAAAATCATGGTCTAAACAATAATTATGGGATAACTATAGGGAACTTTCAGTAATTAACCCAAAAAAACATCAAACATAAAACTTAGAAAGTAACTAAGCAAAAAAAAACATACAACTTAGAAATATATTCCTGTAAAATATGCAACCAATAAAAAAACCTGAGTCACACGGGTACAAGTAGCTTGACAACGTGCTAGCTCTGCCTCTATTTCATGTAGTTTAGATTCCCTCAGTGAGTTTTTCTCTGTCAATTGAACCTACCACAAAAGAATTCAAGTAATTAAGGCAAACAGTATGTCATATCTATGTGGATGTCACATATATATACAAATATCCATACAAGGAAATTAAGCATAGAGATTATAACACTATGCTAAGATATCGAACAACCAGCAATTAAAGCAACATAAGAAATTATGTAGACCATAAATTGTCTGGAAGCACAAGTATAACCACCATAATATATTTATGCACTTCGCATGTACAAAAAGATTGAGAGAATGAGAGGGATGGATTAATTGTCAAAGTTTTCTAAATAGGATAATCCTAATAGGATCGTAAGGTGTTCTAGTTTGGGAGAACGCATCAATATGCATCTCATGCTTGATGAACTCATCCTATTAACTTCATCTCAACAATTGTACCAAGTTATACCATATGCAACTACCAAATTGTATCATATCCATCTACTCAAACCAACACAACATTTTACTACATTGTACTAATTCATTGCGCCCTCAAATAATTAGAAGGTTTTATCAGGCAACAAGCCACGCTGACACAAAATTTTACAATAAAAAGTTTGAACAGGAAAATTGGATATTAGGGGCCTATCGTCCAAGAGAATTCCATTTAACAGTAGGCCAAAGTTACAAAAAGAGGTATAAAAAAAATTAACATTCCAACAGGAGGGATAATATAGAAATATCTTACTAAACAAACTTTTCTTATGAGAAGCCACCTCTAGAAGAAAAAAAAACTCAGTCAAACCCTCTGATAAATACAGCCAATCTGATCCTGCCTCAACAAATGCACGAGAAGTGAAGCAGATTAACCACCCCAAAAAGGAGATTAAAAAGGAGGCCACAAACTAGCCAAAAAATCAACAACTTGATTATTTTTCCCGATAAACATGAGAACAGCGCAAAGATAAAAAGCAGTGAAAAAGCATGAGTATCTCAAGCAAATTCAGTATAGTAGAAAATCTTCCATGAAAAGCATGATGAAACAAACAGATGAGAGTGGTAGTCCTCAAATCCTAAATCCACCAAACGACCAGCAAAAAGTTAGTTTAGCCTAACTAAACTAATTTTCCATTCATAAAAGCAAAAAAATATATATTATTTCCAACTTTGGCACAAATTCGAAGAAAAAGTTGCCCACAAATAAAAAGCTTTATTTTAACCATAACAAGTTTTAAAAAATTAAACTTAGAGCCAAATGCCCCCTGAATTTAGCCAAGAAAGCAAGTTAGCAGTTGCACCAATATGATGTCTTACATTAACCATGTCTCAAGTTTTTCCCAGACTTCAACTAAAAGCGTATCTATGAAGCACGGACAGGACACGGGAACACGACATGACACTACACGGCAATACGAAGATTTTCCAAAACATAGAACACGGATACAGCATGACACGCGAAATATAATAACAAAAAAATTAACAATTCATACTTAAAAGAATACATAAAATACAATATAAGATTAAATTTTTAAGTATAAACAACATATAAGTAGCAATGAAATCTCATAGGATCAAGATGAAAACTTGAAAACTAACGTTATCGACATTGAAGAAATTTGAGATGTAAATTTAGAGTTCACTTTGTAAAGTAGGTGGGAAAATAAAAAAATAGAATTTTGCTTATTAGGACAATTACAGTGAGTATGACAATAAGAGGAAGTAAGAGCTTTCGATGTTGAGGTAAGAGAAGGATGAAGGTAAAGCTATAATTTTTTTGCAATTAGTTCATTTTCATAAGACTTAAGGGCAGCAAGGGAGGAAAAAAATTTAATTTAGCTTACTTAGCTTAGAATTTTGACTTATGCTAAGTAAAATTTTAATAATAATAATAAATAAATTTTTAATTTTATTAGATAAAATTTTAACAATAAAATAATAAAGAGGATGTAGATATATCTATAAATTTTATTAAAAAAATATAATATTAATAAATAAATTAAACATTAATATTAAATAAATACAATTCTATTTTATATATGTCTCAGAAATGTCATATGCCTCAAAAGTGTACTGCATCTTAGAAGTGTCCCAGAAGTATTCTAAGGTCTCCTAAAATGTTCTAGCATCTCCAATAAGTGTTCTTTAATTTTTTTTTAATATTATTTTATTAGTACACACCGCGTGGCATGTTCGACACGGTGTTCCCGTGTGTCCGTGTGTCCGTGTGTCCGACACGGACACAGCGTGGCTGTTTGAAGTGTCTATGCTTCATAGGTGTAAAACACTAGAAACACATCAATCTTAAATGGTATCACATGGATAAAATGCACTTTACTTGTTCTAGGTGTAAAACACTCACAAGTTGAACGCATTACAAAGCCATAAGATGTCAATATCACCAGACTTAATGACCTGCTATTGTGGAACATTTATCTGTCGATATATGTAATCTCCACTACTTACCTCGCACAATGTTTGACCGGTGAGCATATCCAATTTCCACAAAATAATATACAAAAAATTGATAACTTTAACTTCCCCATACTGTGTTTATTAGTTTTATATTCTAAATGAATCATATATTAATTTCTAATGAAATATACTGATCACAACAGACAATCCAAGTAGAACAAGAATTATGACCTCATAAAAATGCTCCAGACTGCAGTTTCATAGTAGAAAATGCGTGACAACTGCTGGAATTTAACATGACCTTCACATTTTTCTATTGCCAAGTATTACGGATGATCCGACTGACTCATTTCAAGTGACAAATTAGTAACACGTTTACAACACTAACTTATTATGACATAGCAAAATTGAAAAAGGCATTACATGAATCTCTAAGCACAAATCAAAATGAACAAGAAGTCATCTTAACAATACTTTTTGCAGGACCAAAAACTACCAATAGGAAGGGCAGAAAACTCACAATCTTGTCAAGGTAACTCTGAATAGTAGCATCTCTCTCTAAGATCTCTGAATCCTTCTGCCCCACCAACTCCAGAAGCTGCCTCTTGGATTTTTGAAGCTCTGCTGTCTCCAATGACAGCCTCTCTATCTCACCGTCCTTATTAATCTAACAAAAGACCGACAGTAGAGCACCAATCATATCGAGAATCAGAGAAAGCCCAGGATTGAGGAGATGAGGGCTTACAGCTCTAATGAGAAGCTGGTGCTTCTCAGCCTGCGCAACGGCGAGTTCTGAGATCCTCTCTTCTACAGAGCCAGAAAGTTGCGCGTTCTCCGACTGCAGCCTCGATAACTCGGACAAAAGCTTTGAATGTTTCTGCTCGTATAGAGCGCAGTTCTGCTCGACGGCAATAGATTTAGCTTCTGCCTCGGCCCGGACGACGTCAAGCTGCTGGCGAAGATCACGGATGAAGGCGTCTGCCCTCTCCGACACTGCAGAGGCATCAGTGGAGAGAACACGGAACTCCTCCTCTGACAGAAAGAGCGACATGGCGATCGCTGACACCAGCCAACGCTTAAGGCAGAGAATCCAGGGTTTTAGTAACGAGGAAACCGTGTCAGCGGGGATTGCAAAGAGGTAATGGGACAAAGGGAGTAGGAGGGAGCGAGAAGTCCCGCGATCGCTTTACGAGCAGTACCTAGGGTTTGAGCAGCCGCTGCAACGAAGCAAGTAGGAACGTCGGATTGCAGCCGGGAAACGGGAGCCGACTCGGACGAGAAAGAGAGTGACCGTCGCCAGAGAAATTTTTCTGTCCGGATCGCGCGCCACATTAGCTATCCGCACGCAAATAACTTTCCGTGGCGCGCGAAACGGAACGGCGCGCGAACGGAACATGGAAGATGCTAACAAGCTCAGTAAATTAACTATGTATTCATAATTTTTAGCTACCTAACAAAACAATTTTACGTGTGAGAATAATATAAGAGCTCATAAAACTACATAACATATAAAAATATTATATAAATTATTAGATTTACTATATAATTTAGTAATTAGCTATACAGTTATAACTGCTAGCTACTTAGCCAATAATTTTTACGAATAAAATTTATATGAAAGCTCATTGAGCTACGTAGTTTTCTAAATATACTACGTAGCTCAGTGAATATGCCGCATAGCTAATTAAATTAGCTATATAGCGATGACTTTTTGCTACGTAGGAAAGTGTTTTTGCTAAGTAGCTAAAAAATCTTACGAATAGGAGCTATAGGAGCTCTCTTTGATTTACCTCACATACCAAATATGCTACGAAGCTCATTGAATAGATTACGTAGCTAACTTAGCTACCTACTCATGACATTTAGCTATATAGCACGAAATCTTACTCGTGGGAACATATGAGAGCACATAGAGCTACGTAGCATACGAAATTTGCTACGAAGATTAGTAGATTCACTACGTAACTTACTAAATTGGCTATGTAGTTATGCCCGTTAACTACGTATTATTCCAAATATGCTACGTAGGTCAGTGAATATGCTACGTAGTTGATTAAATTAGTTACGTAGCGAAAACTTTTTTCTACGTAACAAAGAAAATTTTACTTTTTGCGCGTTGTTCCGTTTCGCCACCTAATGCCAGAGAGGCGGAGCAGCGGGTCCGAGTCGCGCGCCACGCGGCGGAAAGTTATTTGCGTGCGGATAGCTGATGTGGCGTGCGATCCGGACAGAAAAAATTCTCCCGTCGCCATGCCCAAACTCGGAATATCCAGAAATAAGACGAACGAGTTTCAAAAAAAAATCAAACGACCGGCGACGAGTACGGAATTCACGAATTCGTGTTAGTTTCAAGCATGTTTATATTTGGGTTCTAAATAATCAAGTAGTATTTTCATCAGAAAAAAAAAGGATTAAAAAGGATTAAATTTTGAAGGATAAATTTGGGTAAGAAAAGAAAAAATATTTTATTTTATAAAGTTAATGGAAAGAAATTTATTTTAATATTGGGAAGTGTGTAGGATGTGAAATAAAGTTGATTTTAAGATTGGAATTTGTGTTGGATGTGAAATAAAGTTGATTTTTAAGGTTGAAATTTGTGTTAGATGTGAAATAAAGTTATTAAAATTTATAATAAATTTAAAATATTATTATTATATTTTTTTGTCCAATTTTAGGTATTTACCAAACAAGCTAGATATATTTTAGGTTCAAAACATTTCTAGGAAAATAATATTAAAAACTTTGTGTACCTTTTCATATTATTATATATACATATGTAATAAAAAAATAAGGTTAATTTATTTAAAATTCCGCAAAGAAATGAAATTAGATTATTTGATATATTAAAAGTTGTGAATTTTAAATATTAAAATTATGTAGAAAAGATGGGAAAAATTATTATTGATATTAATATTTAAAAAATAATAATTACCTGCATGTCATATAAATTTTTTAATATTATATCACACATATTTTCTTCACAAAAATTACACTATAGATTATGATGAAAATATGTGTGATGTAATATATGAAGAATTGTGTAGTATGTAAGTAATTATTTTTATTTAAAAAATAATTGAAGGGCGTTTTCAAGTTCAGCAGGAACTTAATACCTAGAAAATGTTATCATCATTTAAAAAGCTAATATAATTCTAACCAAAGTTTTAAAACTCATCAATACCACTGAGCTTTAATAGTTTTGAGTCGATTTCAATAGAAACTAATGCCAAAAAATTACTGAATTTCGGTTTTTAGTGAAACTATCAAAAGTCATCTCCTTCTAAAAAATAATTTTTTTATATATAAAATTTAAATAATTTATAAAAAAAATTGAAACTGCTGATATAAAAATAATTAAAATTATCAAAACTGTTAAAATGAATGTCTTTATTTTGTTACTAAAATTGAAATCAAACTTTAAAATTTTGATTCTAACATTCAAAAAAAAATATAAACAAATTAAAAAACATTATATTTTACATGACAATTAACTAATTAAAAACTTTTTTTGAAAAATTAAGCTTATACAAGTAACAAAGAGAAAAATAATTTTTTTAAATTTAAAATATATTTTTTAATATAATGTTCTCCAAGCTCAGTTAAAAAAAAAAAAAAAAAAAACTTCAGTACTAGGTAGCCACATTTTTAATCATAACCGCAATTCCCAAAAGGGGTAGTGATGTTTAGGATTAATGAATACGCGATATGACACCGCTAATACGAATATTAAAATCGAAAGTATTTTACATTTTAGAAACTTTTTAATATTAAAATAAATTTCGCTTCTATTTAATTTAAAAAATAAAATATTTTTTTTTCTTATTCAAAAAAAAAAACTCGAACCAAACGAAACCTAATAAAACAAAGAAAAATAATGACATTACTTGGAATAGTTAAAAATAATTATATGCATAACATAGTATACATATAAGCATGAATTATTATATAAAAGCAAAAACATTACATGTAAAAATAGAATTAAGGTTAATCGAGTGTTTCAAATTGGTTTATAAATTTTAAAATTTTTAATACAAGTTCCTAACTGTTTGGCGTGAGGACCAAAACAGGACCAAAACAGAACCAAAATGGTACTAATTTAAATAATAATAATAAATAAATTTTTTAAATCATTCTACACAAATTCAAATATAAAAAATATTATTTTACTTTACATACTCAATAATTTAAAATAAAAATATCAACTTTATTTTACATTCTAGACAAAAATATTCAAATCGAATATTTTGATCTAAGATGTGAAATAAAGTTTATATTTTTATTAAAAATTATTGAGTATGTGAAGTAAAATATTATTTTTTATATTAAAATTTGTGTAGAATAATTAAATAATTTATTTATTATTATTATTGTT